>CM031857.1:31815413-31849372 GCA_018697195.1 Certhia americana | reverse complement strand
CCTTCCTTCCTTCCTTCCTTCCTTCCTTCCTTCCTTCCTTCCTTCCTGCCTTCCGCGCCTTCCGCGCCTTCCGCGCCTTCCTTCCGCGCCTTCCTTCCGCGCCTTCCTTCCGTGCCTTCCTTCCACGCCTTCCGCGTCTTCCTTCATGCCTTCCTGCCTTTTTTTCTGAGGTAGAGTTCTTAATAGAACATTGCTGGAGAAAACAACAACAACAACAACAAAAATCAAAACCACATAAATGAAAAAAAAACCCTCCCACCCCCCAAAACCACAAATCAAGCTGAAATCACAGAAGAATCAGGTCTAAAAAACAGTTTGTTGCAGTCTTCTAACACAACAGAAAGACTAGGTGTTATCACTTTTGGTACAAATCACCCCTCCAAGAAATTACATTAGAATCCACCAAACTAGCCACAAGAAACAGGCTGTGTATAAGATTATTTTGAGCCTTAAATATGCAAAAAAGCATATGCTAATGTTAAGCTATTTAATAATAGATTTTTATCTCATCAGATGTGTTCTTGCAATATATGATGGAGATCTGCCCTTTTATCATGGGATTCATCCACTGCAAAAGAAACCCAGGCACCTGGTAAAAACAGCCATAAAAACTCTTCAATAATTGCTCTTTCAACTTGATCAGCTCCTAATAGGCTTAAGTTTTTAATTGAAATTCTTATGAGAAGTCCTTCCTTCCTTAAAAGAACTTCTTCTATAGTCTCTAAATGATATCACTAAGCTAGTTTCTGATAACCTGATGCAGTAGAGAATTTGTCAGTGTTTTGATTCCAATTTTAAACAATAATTTTGTTTCAATCAATGTATCATCACCTTTTATTTAGCTGGAATACAATAGTACAATCACCTCAGTAAGTGAGAAGAAGTACATTTAATGAGAAAATTGTTTCTGGACTGTCTGGTAGAGGGAACAGTGTCGGATTTTCCTGCCCTCTCAATTTACCTAAGTTTCAGTCTGGCCAGGAAGAGCTGACCTTGGGCAAAGCTGGAAGTAGTAGTACCATAAGCTAAACTTCCCTACATAAGACTGAGAAAGTCTTCATTACTGAGACAGTGCTCTCTTTTTTAAGCACTTCAAGAATTACAAAGCTGTAATAAGATTTGTTTTAGTGGAAAGTTTTCAGAGACTTGCATATGGCTAAGTCCTCAATGACTTAGCAGTTTCAGCACCATTCTGGATTGGGATGTTGTGGCTGAAGGTAGGCTGGATATCTGAGGTAGGGGAACATATTTTATGTCACCATCCAGCCTAATTACTGAATTATTTTTATTATTATTAGATTATTATTTATTTTATTTATTAGAGGTGTTTTGTCTTAAGGATTTAAAGATTGGTTGCTTTTCAAGTCACTGTCTGCCCCAGGATTCCTGTGGTCACTCCGTTTTTCAAGGTTTGGCATTTTCTTCCCTTAAGTTCCTTCTTCAAATGTATGACTTATTCTACCTTCTCTATCAGCTGTTATCAGCACCAGGTCAAAGCAATTAATTCTCTTCAAAGAGCTGTAGCTGCACAGACCCATATGGCTGCTTCCCATGTGACTCTGTAAGCTAATTAAACTTGACTTTATTTTGCCCTCTTCCATTTTCCTCTACCTGAGGAATCAGTTCTCCAGTGCCTCAAACTCCGCACCCACGTTCAACTCCTTTGAAGTCAACTTCTTGCCACTAGGAAATTTTCTTATGTATTAAACTTAATTCATCCATAAATTTAATTCAATTACATCATTTTAATTGTGTAATTTTACATCTCCTTAAGCAGGAGGTTTTGGCACAGGTACAAGTTCATAGATGAGTAGATTTAAAGGGACTACTGTGTACATCTTAGTAGAGAAGAAGTCTACATTTATTAATGCCATGTTGAGGAGCTGGGTTTTGGGCAGAGAAATTAGGGAAGTTTTACAGGATCTTAGATGCTGGGGTCAGCAGGCCAAGTTATATGGCAAAGAGAATTATCCCATCTAGAAACAGCTTCTGCTTGGGGCAGCGACATTTCTATTGAAGTTATTTGCATGGCTTTAAGGTGAAAGGGGCAAGATTTAGACTGAATTTTAGGGAGAAGACCTTTACTGTGAGGGTGATGAAGCACTGGAACAGGTTTGCCAAGAAAAGCTGTGGATGCCCCATCCTTAGTGTTCACTGCAAGCCTGGATGGGACTCTGGGCAACCTGGTCTAATGGAAGATGTCCCTGCCCATGGCAGGGGATTGGAATGAGAAGGTCCTTAAGGTCCCTTTCAACCCAAACCATTCTATGATTCTATGAAATTTATTTGATTTGTGTTTGGTATACAGGGGTTTAGAAAGCAAAATTAGAAAAATATTTTATTTCATTTTTATGATATCCTACTGCAGGATTGATCCTTATAGTGTATTTTTCCAGTCTTTTGTACATTTTACTTTTAAATACCATGATGAAAGGTTACAATTCAAGAGATTTCTCAGAATATGAATTTTTCCCTTAGGTCAGTTTAAAAAAAGAAGTAACAATCCCACTCTTTGTGTGACCTTCTCCACACATACTTTCACTCACTCTTTCTGTCCTCCACTGCTAAATCCCACACTGAAGTCCATGGGTTACTACAGGCCTTCTATAATTTATTAGAATGAGTCCTTTGATATTTATGCATTTTCTAGAGTAGGCTTGGGTCAAAAAAATGCAGATTTGGTTCATTGGTGGATAGAAAAACTTAAAACAGACTTTTGAGGCAGAAAAAATTTTGTTTGATCTGTCACATGGCCTTTTATTTCAAGCTCTCTTTACCCTTTCTTAAAATCTTTTTCAAAAAATGGAACTGAATTTTGTCAAGAAACAGTTCTTTGAACTGGAAAGGCAAAACATATTGTTTTAACATTGAAAAAGTAAAGCAAACAATTTTTTATTTTTTTTTTTTTTAGCTTTTTACCCTGGAAGAGTTTAGGTTGTAACAGAAATGGGTGCATACATTTGGTCATGTTCTGACCATCCTGAGTCAGCAGTCTTCAGAAAAAGTATTGCCTGCCACTTCTGCAGGTAGCTTTTAAGTTATAATCCATTAATAATATTATAATCATAGAGGAGTTTGTAATTAATTTTGAATATAAGTCATTCCCTGTAGCACTATCCATCCTGTTCTCAGAAATATTTGCCACAGGAGACAGATCCAACAGGATCAATGGTTTTGGTGTTACCTATTCCCGCTGTTTATTTATTCAAGGCTCTTTATTCCCTTCCACCACCCCCCCCCCCCCCCCACAAAAAAAAAAAATCTAAATAAAATCATAGAATGGTTTTCATTGAAAGGGATCCTACAGATCATCTAATTCCAACCCCTCTACCATAAGCAGGGACACCTTCCCACTAGACCAGGCTGCTCAGACCCCCATCCAACCTGGCCTTGAGCAGTTCCATTGTTCAAGCAGCCATAGCTCCTCTGAGCAGCATATCCATCTATTGCTTTCTGTAATAAAGACAGTGGGAAGCAAAATAATATAGTTTTTGTATGAGGTATGAAATAGTTAACGTTCTGAAGCCAAGATCATTGCTTGAATCCCAATATACCTCCCATTTAATCCATCTGCTGAAGAGGGATACAATATTGTCAGTCATCAAGCAGGAGGATTTTAGCTATGCCCATAAAAATACTTGCATGAGTTCCCTTAGCTAAATGTTAATTAAAACACAGGCTTTTTAAGAAGTGGCCCAGAAACCCCAGTGGTTTTTTCTCCATGTGCTATGTCAGGGCTCTCTATACATGAAGTACTGAAAAAAATTTGCTGTGCTTTAGAGACACAGGGTAAGTGGTCAGTAGACCTGATTCCAATCTTATCTGTGCCATAGAGAGCTTGTCCAAAATATTTCCTTCTGCTTTGGGTTCCCATGCACAAAACTTCTCTGATAGCATCTGCCTGCTCACAAAGAGCACTTGCTGTGAGGCCTAATTAAGAGAATTGTAAAGTCTTCTTGAAATCCTTGGGCAAACAATAGATAAAAATATAACAATTGAGTTTATATACAGCAAGAATACCATTTTAGACAACTCCATAGTGAATTTCCTGAGTAAAAATGGTTAAGTACTTTCCTTAAGCTGATAAATACGAACTATTATATGTACTCTCTATAAAGCAGCAAACAACCAAATAATCTTGAGCGAATGAATTATAGAATCATTAGGTCTGGAAAAGATCATCAAGCCCAGCCTTTGGCCAAATGCCATCGTGCCCATTTAAAGCATATCAAAAAGTGCCATGTCTACTTATTTTTTTAGCACTTTCATAGATGGTGACTCCACCACTTCCCTGGGGAGCCTGTTCTGAAGCTTGACCACTCTGTCAGTGAGAAAAAATTTTTAATTGGTGACAGAAAGCATTTACCTGGAAACATTCAGTAAGTATGGTCACCTTTTTTTTCATGAATTTTCATGAACTTTTTGTTTCTTTATTATTGGAAGGATCCAGAAAGAACATTTCTTTGGAAGTATCTATAATAGGTTTAATTCTCTTTCATTTAGTGAGTTAACAAGGTGATTCAAACAGAATGCTTTTAGGGTGTGCATGTGCGAGCTAGAAGTTTTCTTCCTCTATAGTCTCCCATATAGATAGAATTATAGAACCCATAATGTATATAGCAGGGTAACAACACTGTGCAAACAACCTTTAAGTCTCACAGGCTGGGTATTTCCTAACACTACCATTATTTTTAAAAATTGCTTCTGAAACCTTCAAGTGACTCAAAGCCCCATTTAGAAAAGTGCATCCAACCTTATTAAAAATGTACATAGTTAATTATGCCGTGCATAATTTACATAACAGAACAGTGTCACCACAGCAGATCAAGCCAAATTAGTGTAAAGAAACAGTACCAAACCTTCTGGCTTAATGAGTTTTGTTCATGACATGAACAAGTGCTAAGTCTTCCCTCTGCCTTGCCCTGGTGTATATAATTGACCATAACATCGCATGGTTAATTATTTGAACATTTAATCTCAACATGAAAAAATACAGAATGCATTACCAATTTCTTTTGTCAACAGTTTTTATAATTAATATTGAGGAATTAAAATAACTGATTATAGCTTACACTGCCATAGAGCTGTTGATACTTACGGAGATCATTAGTTTGAGTCATACAAGTCCCTTCTCATCCAACTCTGTTTTATGATTCTTAGTATGTTCTGGCAGCTCACATGTCTTTTTACATGGAGCAAAATTTCCCCTTTTCTGCTTTTACCTAATTTGACACTTGCAGTATTTCATTTCAGAACTCCATAATGGGCAAGCAGAATGTGTGTCCTGGGAGATAAATTTTCTGTCTTAGGTTTAGGGGACTGTGAGTTGAAACCTTAAAGGGTTTTCTTTATTACATATTCCATGTGCCTGATTCCCTCTCACTGGAATATGGATGCTTACATTCTCTCCACATAATTATCTTTATTGCCTATAAACAGGCTGCATTTGACTTGAACATTTCAGCTTTTTTTTTATGTCTGGCAAAGAAACAAAACCTATAGTAAATTAAGTCCAATTTCCATGAAGCTCTGTCTATGTTCAAAGCTTGGTATGTGTTTTGTGTGAAGTCTATAATCCTTGTATAAAATGTTTAATTAACCTCTTTCAGAACATTTGTAATATGTTTCCATTGAATTCATGAGATTGTGTGGGCACCCACTGCTGGCTAATTTACAAGAATATGTTTGCTTCCACTTCCCGAAATGTTGTGTGTAACCTAGTGGATGATCCTAGATACAGATAATGTCATTGCTAATCTTGTTACTGGTATTTACACCAAAGCGATTTGTGTATTCTTTTTTTTTTTTTTTTTTTTTTTTTTTTTCACATTGATTCAACACAAGGAGCTGAAAGGTCTGTTTTGCTGGTGGGGGGTTTTTTGTGCAATACAATTGTTAACAATGTAAAGCATTTGTAGTGTTACCAGGCTGGCTGAAGGTTTCTTCTGATTTGTAGAAACATAGAGACACTTTGGTTGGAAGAGACTCTAAAATCACTGAGTACAGCCGAAAGCCTAAACTTTTAATGGCTATCCTTGCTGTGCCTCAATGGACAGCTCACAGCCAGCAGTAGTTGAAGGAGCTTTTTTTACAAATTGCATCTTCTGAGATGGGCTCAAAACATGATCTTCAACACGTTCCCCCAAATGGCCTCATGTTTTGCAAGGGAAAGTTTCCTCACTGAAAGGGTTTTCACTCATTTGGTATAGGCTGCCCAGGGAAGTGGTATAATTGCCATACCTGGAAGGTGTGTGGATGTGATACCTGAGGACACAGTTTATTGATCCACAGTGTGGTTGTGGTTATTGGGTGGACATAATAATCCTGGAAATCTTCTTCTAACCTTAATAATTTATGATTCTTTGATTCTATTATTCTTTAATTCTATGGCCTTCATTCTTGACTTTCCCAGAGGTAAGAGACATCATGTGTAGTCAGAGCCAGGAGAAAAATACCCTCTTCTTTCCCACCTTTTTGGATTTTTTTAGCTAAGAGGAAGAACTTCCTAGAGGGGTATTTATAGAGGAAAATGCCTGTTTGTTTATGAAATATGGGTGGTCAGGAAAACAGATTAAACATATGAAGATGTGAACAGATGCTATGAAGGAACTCTGTATTCAGGTTTAGCTGTGTTGACTGGGTACAGAAAAAGTAAAGAAAGAAGTGATTGACATGGTATGGCTAAGGAGAGGCTTCTTAAAGCCATGGCCAATTTCCAACTGAAACACAAAGCTGGGCCTATGTTTGGGCTGTTTTTTATGAAATTTATTGCTGCAGGGCTTCCCCTGCACCAGGAAGTCATAAACTCATAAAACTCTAAATCTTAGTGGTTACCTCTACTACTTGAAGGGTAGGGGAGATGAGTAGAGTGAAAAAGAAAAAAACGGTGCACAAGTTAGGAGAGGGATAGAAGTTATAAGAGACAGAAATTCAATTGATACCAAAAATTCAGGATCATGTATTATCTTTTCCAGCATAATATCTGGCCTGTATTGCTCTACTCTGAGAAGGGCTTCCTTACCCTTTGGATAAGATTTAAAACCAAGGGCATGAGATACTGGCACTGCAAGGAAAGGTCTCTGTATTATGGATAATTTCCAAAATACCTGACAGTGACATTGTCCTTTAGATGGCCTGCAGGATAGCTCTTAGCTCAGCATTTTCATGGGAAGATGGAAACAAGCAGTTGTGTACCTGCTTTGACCTCTCCATGAGAGAGACACAATGTGTTGCTAAGGATTAAGATTACCTGTAAGGGAGTGCAAAAGCATCATTAGCAGCTATTCCCAGGATTAGTTTTCATAGGAGAAAGTTTAAAATATCTGCATGTTAAAGTAAATCTTGACAGCACATGCCTTGGGAGGTTGTGAGTGGTGAAGAGCCTTTTGTGAATTATATTTGCCTTAGCATCTCATTTTAGGGAGATGATTATAGGTGTTAGTCTGGATATGTTGTCACACAGATAATGGAGTCCATTGATTCTCACCTGTATTGACCACTGTAGAACAGGGATAACCTATTTTGTAGCTAATAGACTATTAAAAATCATAAAAATGGGCAAAAACATTCTTACGGTATCAAACAGCTACAGAGGAAGAGGCTGACCACTATTCAGTGGTCACCAAGGTAACAACATGCTGATGTTTCTTACAAGTTATTTCAGCAGGTGAAAGGGAGACAAGAGAAAAAAATAAAAGGGTTGTTATTCCTCTGTCTTTTGAGACATTTCATCAAGAGCAATGTTGGATGCCCTATAGGCACCTTCTTTCCATCCCAGAAGTCTCCAGGCTTACTTTGTATGACTTAGTTTCCAACAGTGCTGAGATGATGGGATAAAGCCTTTACGATTTTATCCCATTATCAGGACGTTATTTCTCTTTAAATTTCCCTAGCCTGCTACACACTTCTCAACATAGTATTTTATGCATATTTTAATATATTAATATAATGTACAATATCTATAAATACTTATATAGTACAGAATGTCTACAAATGTATGGGAATTTCTTTTTTCTTCAAATCCTTCAACTGTATGCACCTTCCCTGACTTTTACTGCCATGGGCAGCAGTGGGGAGCAGTGCTACAGCACTGGCACCATGTTTACACCTGAGATGCTGAGTTATACAGCACTTGTAAATCTATCTTGTCTCCCTTCCCCATGCTTGCAATCTGCCAAAGGAAATCCTGATAATACTTGAAAAACGTTTAGTCTGGAACCATGTGCAGATTTTTGGTTGCTGGTTCTGAGTACAAGGCAAAACAGGAGAGGATTATGCAGCTGAATGAGCAGTGGTGATAAGAGAAATTCAGGAAAAAAAAATGCCTTATTCCTGGAAAGCCAGGCAACATCTGAGGCTGAAAACAGATCACTGCTATGAGAGTGTCACCAAGCAGAAACAACTAACAGTAACTACCTGGGAGCTGCCTGCTATCCCTAACTGCTAATACACTCTTCCATGTCAATTTGACACAGAATAATCTTCAGCTTCAGCAGTCTGCACGAATATGATAGTGGCATGAAAAAGATGTTGGTATGGATGTCTGAATGGAAGCAACTGAAACAGAGCCCGTTCATGCACCCTCTGACCTCTGGCACAAAGAACAGTGTAACTGAAGGACTCTCTGCAACTTGATCGCGCTTTCCTTTTTGGAGAAAAATGAACACATGGTCACAGGAGATAGATGATGTGAGCCTTCTACTGGGGATACCCTCATCCCACCTATTGCTTGTTCATAAAGCCTCAGCCAAGCACTCTGACCACAGGAATGAGCTCTTCAGCTCTTCAGGAGCATCTGCAGTATGGTGTTGGCCTGTGCATTTCAGCACTTTGGAGCCCAGAGCGCATACTTAATATTTGGCTTGAGAGACAGACTGCTGTTACCTTTCCTGTATTGGGGTTGACAGCTGCATCTATAAAACTGACCAGACAACTGATTCAGCGAAGTGACTTAATCATCTGGGGACACAGTCAGCAACAGGCAGGGGCAATTCATGCAGAGGCCTTGAGCAACCCTTTAGAAAGAGACATATGAACCCTCAACAGAACGCCTGAATCTGGTCCACCTTGGAAAACCCTTAATAACTTTTCTAAATCTTTTCACTTTTCTTGTGAGCTTTGAACAGCAATTCTGTAGTCTTCTAAGGAAATAGGGCATTTTACTTTCTCTTTCTTTCTTTCTTTCTTCTTTCTTTCTTTCTTTCTTTCTTTCTTTCTTTCTTTCTTTCTTTCTTTCTCTCTTTCTCTCTTTCTTTCTTTTCCTTGCTTTCTTGCTTTCTTGCTTTTTCTCTTTTACTTGGAAATATCTCATAGAATCATAGCATTGGAAGGGACCTTAAAAATCCTCAAGTTTCAATGCCCTCAGCATGGGCAGAAACATCTTCCACTAGACCAGGTTGCTCAAAGACCCTTCCATCTTGGCTTTGAACACTTCCAGGGATGTGGCATCCACATCCTCTGGGCAACCTGTTCTAGTGCCTTACCATGCTCTGAGTAAAGAACTTTTACCTAATGTCTAATCTAAATCCCTTCCTGATGGTTTAAAACTGATTTTCTTTGTCCTGTGGCATCCTTCTACATTTGTGATTCTGTTATCTGGCAAAGAATTGTGGAGAAGAAAAAGAATTTTGATGTTCCTGGCTTGCAGACAGTGGCTAAAACACGGGAAACCTCATCAAATTAATATCATACAAGATGAAAAAAAAAAAAAAGCTGGCAGAAAACCTAAAGAAGTGAAGTACCAAACCATAGACATTCAGGCAGGAAATTAGGACTTAGTCATAAGGGAAGTGCAATGAAGGAAGGACATTAAAATTCAGTAAACTGAATATTGCAATGAGTGTCATGTGAAACACAGGTGACTATTATTTTGATGAGAAAATATATCTGATCTAGAGAGCACATTGGTATTATTCTTAGTTTTGGATTGTAATTAATCTGATCTGAAGTGTGGGTTACTGATGTTACAATTCTCCAACCTGCCTGGGTGATATGGTAGCTGGCAGGAGCCAAAATGACATTTCTTGTCTAAAAGGCACATGAGTTCACTTAATTGTGTCCAGACTTTTGATAGTCAGCAACCAAACCCTGGCTCTGAGGCAGCTGATGTCTCATTGCTATGACTCTTAAGCTTCATTGCAGCTATCCAGATAGCAACCCCTATTATCTGATAATGCTTGTATTTTTAGCGCCTATTTTACCTTTGTTTCTTCTCAAAATGCAAGCAATTGAGCCACTCCTTGTGCCCTGGTTTTGTATTGCTGGTGAGCACCAAGCATTTTCATTGTGGAGGTGAGAAGTGAAAGAGATGCACTAGAGAAAAAAGCTTCATTGTAGAAACTGAGGGGTGATAACCAATGTCCCAGCAGGAGCTCAGGAAGGACACTGAGGGATCCTACTCAGACCATAAGCCAGCACCAAAAGGCTTTGGAGAGTGCCAGTTGCCCAAAACAATGATCTTAGGAGCCATAAGCAAAATCCCAAATTTTTTTGCACTATTGGAAATCAAGTCAGCTGTGACTTAACTTTCCCCAGTCCTGGATTCCTGGTAGCTTGTCTTTACAGCTTTTGAAACAGAAGTGCTTTTCTTCATATAAAATGAACCGTGTCTGTGCCCAAGCCTTCAGTTTCTGGTCTGCTCACACACAAGGTTGTGAGTGATGAAACAGTTGAAGCAGAGAGCCTGCTTTATCTTGTCCAGCTTCCTTCTGTGCATCATAATTATTTATGGGTTTTTTAAATTAATTTATTTAGATATTTGTAAAGACCCTGATAAATAAAAAGTTATTTGAGTTTTCTGATTCTTTCAATTTCCCTTAAAACTCTATTTGAAGCCTGCATTTATTTTTCTCAGTACAGCATTCCCATGTCTTGCCAGAATGCCTGCCCATGGCACTCCAGACACCACTGTTTGCGCAGTCTGTGGGTGACCATGCAAGATATTCCTGTGCACAGGAGCTCTGCAAAATTGTCTCTGTCTTTCCATGTTAACGTTCCTTGTCAGTTGGCTTCTGCCCACAGGTCCTCTGGCTTCATGACTGCCAAAACAGAATAGGTTCAGATTTTAGTTGTCATGTCTTCCTGTTCTCTAGTTAAGTAGAAGTAGATTTGGAAGGGTTTATTAAATACAACTTATCTCTTTTACTCAAATAAGCAGAACGGAAAATCCATCAAACACCAGACATAGATTGTGTGACTGACTCCTACAAGCTTATATTTCTCTATAACTATTTTCCTTGAAAAGAAGCACAGCCACACTGAATGGAGATGTTTAATTATTTTAAATAGGTGATTTCATATTCTTTCCTGTGCCACATGGAAGCTTTCACCCATCTCACCTGTCTTGTGATTTAAAAGCATAGTCTAAGCAAATTTTAACTTTTTGACTCAGATATAAAAACTATAAGACTCATGAAAGAGCAAGGCTTGGTAGGATATGTTTTCAGAGATCTACAATATATGCTGCAAGCATAAAGTAAGGAATGTCACAGGGAAGGTAAAACACATTGCAAAGTATCTCACCACATAAAAAAGAAATAAGGAAAAAAAATCAGAAGTTAAAACTAGGCAAGGAAAATGTGGTACAAGGATTTGTAGCTTGTGAAATGCATTACCAGAAAAATAGCTTTTGAGAATGGGGATAAAGCTCGGCTCCCTGGGTGGGGACATGCCTTACCCACTATCTAAATGAGTACTGCGACAAGACTGATCTGTGTGCACACCTCCTTACTTTTCAGATGCAAAACTTCTGCTTTAGGGCGTAATTTAAGCATTAGCTGTTAGAATAAAGGGAGTTTTACAGTCAGAGACTTCTGATATTTTTCTCAAAGCAGCATGTGTCTGAGAATTCCAGAGACTGCATTCTGGATATAATGAGCCACTGGTCTGACCCAGAGCAGAAATTTCTTTGTACAATAAGTGATGTATTTGTGTATAATTTCATAATTATTCCTCTTGCTCACACTGTAGATCCTGCCTTTGTTTTGACTGTGCTTGATAAGGTCTGCATACAGCCAGGCTTGTCCTGACTAGTGGCTCCTCTCCCCAGATAACACCATGAGGAATTTTAGCACAGTTAACAAAGGAAGAGTAGTATTTTCAGAGAATCATAGAATGGTTTGGGTTGAAAGGGATCTTAGAGGTCATCTAGGTTTAACCCCACTCCCATGGGCAGAAATGCTACCCACTAGACTAGGTTTCCCAAATCCCCATCCCACCCGGCCTTGAACACTCCCAGGGATGTGTTATCCACAGCTTCTCTGGGCAACCTGTTCCTTACCCTCTGAATAAAAAACTACCTCCTACCATCTAGCCTAACTCTCCCCTCTTGTAGTTCAAAACCTTTCCTCCTTGTACTTTTCACTATCTTCTCATGCAAAAATCACTCTCAATCTTTTTGCAACCCCCCCTTAGATTACTGAAAGGTCACAATGAGCTCTCCCATATATACAGAAGTACAGCCAGTTCAAGATGCATTTCAGAATAATATCCAATCATTAGTTGTTTCTTTCACAATCTAAGTTGTTTGTCACAGCAAGTAGATGGCACCTGACAAGACCTCTGCTGTTTGCTATTAACTTTTCAGGATCAGAGGATCAAATCACTGGGAGGCTTGTCAAGTCTCAGCAGATAGTTGATGCTTTGGCTTAGAAATTTATTTGCGCTGCTCACCCATTGTAAACAAAAAAAGGGCCTTCCAGCAACATTTCTTTTCATTATTTTATTTAGTAATTGGCTCTAAAGCAATGCACTTACCCTCAAATGTTGACACTCTTGCATTTTAGGTGACAATTTTTTGTAAAATTATTTTTAATCCTTTTGTGAATATTGTGGTATGTAAATACACCATGCTGTGCTAACACTGTATTAGCACTTAGGCCATTAACAAACAAATGCCCATGTGTTTGACTAACAGGCTTTAAACTTTTGTTCCTTACCTTATTTGTCCCTCTGGAAAGTCCTATTATGTAAGAGCATGCAGTGTGTATTTGTGTTGAAAGTGTGTGCAGCACAAACGGTGTACCCCGGTATTCAGAAGTAAACTGTGGTCAGATTTCAAAAGTGTTTCTTTCAGGTGAGAGAATTAAATGACAAAAATAAAGGAAGGTTAATAGAACCTTAACTCTAATAAAGTTAATAAAAGCATATTAACCATAATAAAGGCAGAGACATGCAATTGAAGAGATTTTGATAAACATTTAAAAAATAGTTTTAAAAAAGACTACTGTTGTTTCAATTAATTTCTTTTTTAAGGGAATTGGTATTTTAGTGATAATCAGGATGATACAAGCAGTTATGTATATATTGCTGGGTATTTGAACTTAATATGGTATTTCATAGATTCATAGAATCACAGAATAAGTTTGAATTGGAAGAAATCTTAAAGATCATGTATTTCCAGCCTTTTTGCCATGCACAGGGATGCCCTCCACTAGACTGCATTAATCTAAGCTGTTGCCTAAAGTCATTGTATTTGACCAAAAGCCTCTGTGTTTGCTTGAAAGCCATCATTTACCCAAAATAAATTTTTATACCTAACATGGTAGGTGCTTACAGAATCTGCAGACTTGAACAGAAGACAATGACCCTTTCTTGAAGTGTTTGTGGTCCCTGGATCTGCAGAGCACAGAGCACATATCCCAGCAGCAGATAGTTTCAACATATGCAGCAGTATTACTTAGCACACAGTGGTGCTATCTTTAAATAGATTGTTTCAGAAGATAAGGCCTCAGTTACAGTAACAAGAAAAATACTGTTGTGGCTGTATTTAAAATAAATTTTTTTTAAAAAGGGAAAAAAACACCCAAATAACCAAACAAGCAAACAAACAAAAACAACAAAACCCACACCAAAACCACAAAAGTTAAAAGTTACAGAATTACCAGATACAGCTGCCAAAACCCACTAGCAAAATAAGGTTAATCCCTGAGTTCAGAGTGACAGGTTGAATTTCAGGACAAACAAGCTCTCCTGTGTTCTTTGGCCCAAAAAAAAACCCCTGCAATGATGTTCAGAATAAACATTCCCAACAAAGCTAAATGCACGTTCCCTGCCCATGCTAAGTCGGTGTAGCTGGCAGGCAGACATGTACTGATTCAGCTGAGCATGGAAAATGGACACTGTCATGGTGATGGCTCAGTGTCTGAACAAAGAACTTTTTCCATTTAAAAGTTAGCCTTTTCATATTGATTTCAGCATTTTTAAGGAATAAATCAGATTAATTTAATGGAGGACAATGAAGGACTTTTGAATATACTCTGTCGCCAAGTCTCACCCAAGACAACTTATTGACTTATGCCATTGTTTACACCCAGGGGGCACAGGGAGTGGAAAACACAGACAGAAACAACAGCTTTTATACTTGTTTTGCACCTTTCTAAACTATCTTCACAAAGCCAAGGCAACAAGTACCAACTCTCATATACTGAATTTTTCTACTGACTTAACAGGAACTAATTTTTGAAAAAAAAAAAAAAAAAAGAATGTTTTACAAAAGGTAATGGACCACATTTCTTCAAGTGCCCACACCTCTGCTTTATGGCAAGAAGAGAGACTACTGGCTTATTATTGTATACTGGCATCAATTAATGCACATGCAGAAAGGGGAGATTGTGCCTCACAGACAAGTGTGCAGCACTGCATGGAGTTAGGCATTTGACTGTGTTTCCCAGTGTTCTAAAGCATCATAATTTGCAAACAGTTGTCACATATCTGAAAGTTTCACCTCAGTTTCTCTCACCATTTTTGTAGAACTCGTCTCTTCCTGTGTGCAGTAATGCTCAGCTACTTGACAGAGTGATAGGTGTGCTGGGGAGCTTTGATCATACTGGAGTTTGTCAGTGGCTATGGATCAGAAGAGATTCCTGGCCCCTGTTGCCTGATGTGCCCAGAGACCATTGGGCACAGAAGGTGCAGGAAATGGGGTGGCTCAGGGAGTCAGCTCACTGATTTTTTGAGCTGTCTTTGGCATGTGTTAAAGCAGCCTGGGGACTGTTTTAAACAACTCCAGTTGGGAATAAGCCAAATGCAGTAGTATTCTGGCCAAGTCCCGGCACTCTCCTTTCTCCAGGGCCAGTCAGGATTGATGGTATATTAGCAGGGTTCATTGACTGCATGCCAGCCAGGGATGTTATAATGCCAAGAGAAATCTCAGCTGGTGAGATCTGAAGAGCTTCCAGGCTTTAAGCATTGCTATATGAAGTTATCTGAAAAACAAGTCCTGAAAGTGTGAGGTTCTGGATATCATTTTAAAAATGAGGAAAAGATGGCAGAATTAAAAGAGAGCAAAGGGAAAGCACTAAGGAAGTTCAGTAACAATAAGAATTGGCACTTGTAAAAAATAGAATAATTTAGACTAGAAAAGACCTCTAAGAGCATTGAATTCAACTGTAAACTCAACACTTCTAAGCTTGCCACTAAACCATGTCCCCAGGTGCCACATCTGCATATCTTTTAAATACCTCCAGTGAGAGTGACTCAACTACTTCCCTAGGCAGTCTCTTCCAATGTCAGACAATCCTTTTGCTATAGAAGGTTTTCCCAATATCCATTCTAAACTTTGCCTGACACAACTTGAGGTCATTTCCTCTTATTCTATCACTTGTTATTTGTGAGAAGAGACCAACCTCTCACCTGGATACAACTTCCTTTCAGGCAGTTGTAGAGCAGTAAGGTTCCCCCTGAGCCTCCTTTTCTCCAGGCTAAACACCCTCCAGCTCCCTCAGCTGCTTCTCATCAGACTTGTGGGAGACCTCTCACTACCACAAGAGCTTTTGAAGAGTTATGAAGCCACTTTGGAATAGCACTGGTTTGGAAAGAAGACAAGACCATCTGACAGCCAGCCACAGCACAGAAGAAAATACTAAAGAGCTAAGGCTTCCCAGTTTCTGCAGATCCCCATAATCTATTTGCTGCTCTCTGGTGTTATGCCTAAAACTAGATCCTCTCCCTGCTCTAAATCAACCAGATAATTTCAAGACAGAAAAGCTAATGCCTTGGAGATCTCAGGCTTTAAAAACTTTTTGGCAGAATATGGAAATGGATTTCCAGTCACAGTGGTCAAGTTCCATCCTAGATCTGCCTTGGATTTTGCAGTACATTCAGTCCTAGAGATCTCAGTTCCTTGTTAGTCTCTGTTCCTTTCCTTAGTCTTTTTGTTGGAGAGCTATTGTCACCCTGCCCCTGAACTAATAAAATCTGACTAGTAGCCACTCCAGTGATGTTTATGACCAGTTTATCTGTATCTTCCCTACATAATTATATAGAGGGAGAAGGGAAAAGGATATTTTGTATATGTTGCAATCCTATCCCGTATATACCTTCATCTTGTTAAACGAAGGAACTGGTTTAATCCCTTCTCATAAAATGTGTTCTCTAGCTGTGTCACTCTTTGCACCTGTGTCTGTCTTTAGGGAAATAAAAGATTTCATTAACTAGACTTACCATAGCCTATTTTTGCAGCTACTTCTGTACCCATATGCTACTAGTACCTGAGCACCTGCAGCCTTAGAGTAGTTGACTGTTTTGCAGTATTCCTGGTTTTATCTTGGCAGATTTCATTGCTTGAACTTTTTTTTTCTGTAGTTTAGTACATCTCTCATTACCACCACCATAACTGCTCTTACTGTTGTTGTTATTATTATTTCAATAGGCTGCTGCTCTTAACAGCTCTTGATTAACCATGACAGTGAGATGGCCCTTACAGGAGCTGGTGTTCCAGCTCTTCCTGGCAATGCCAGTACTGAACAGAGGGAAGTTGTTTTAAAAAATCTGCAGCACGAAAAAGTAAGAGCTTAGAATCACATTGGCATGTTACATCATCTAAAGGGCTTTTTCAAGGAACAGATTTTTAAGGACTGTGATAATTAACATTGCCAATTGACATTAGAAGTAAATAATTTGATTCAATTCTGGATGAGAGATGCCCTTTAAGAGTACCTTCTGGTGAAAACCATCATTATAATTGGTATAGTTTCATATGTTTTTTGGACATTAACACACCTCTTTTTCTAACACCAGGCAACATCTCAAATAGATGTCCATTCCTTTACCACATTCTCTTTTAATTATCACTTCTTTCTGCCTGTGCTCAGTGGGAGTTTTACTGGGACCTGCCTGAGCCCTGGAGGATTTAGTAACTTTGTGATAATTCACTGAATAGTTTCTGTGAGCCTGGTGCAAATTGAAACCTGTGCCTCTGGGGAAAGACATCTCTGAGAGGCCATCATGCTCCTTGGGTAATGCAGGAAGCCAGACCTCAGCCTTGCGTCAGAGGATTATTCTCACATTTTTGAGGTTTCATTTTCAAGTTCTGTGCTGCGTTTTTTTCATTTTCTTCATGTATTGTTTTTCACTGATTGGAACTAACATCTAAGCTAGAAGCCAGATCTTGAGTTGGTCTGCATGTCTGGCTGATGCTGTATGTTTTATTAGACATATCCCCAATAATTCTGCACAAACTTGAGCCCTAAAGGAATCATCATAACCTAAAAATTGTCCTCCCGCATGCCCCTCTTATCCATTTTCCCTTGTAAATATATCACTAACAGTTTCTCCTTATTATGTCTCACAAAGATGTTCAATCATGTTTTAAAACTCAAAATATAAAGGATCAACAGACTAAATCTCCCAAACTTACACTTTGAGTCAGTGCAGTTCCATGCACTGCTAATTTGCAATTCTTCAGAATTTTAAATTTTTGTGCAGAAACACATGCAGTCCTCATTTCATATTTTATTCATAGGTGGTGATCCTTATAGAACTGGACATGAACTCTCAGGAATTTAGTGGGTACTGCTGTCCCTAAAAGCTCATGGAGTTTCTCTGCTGGCTTGACCCATATCTGACAGGCAATTGTGGGACTTTGTGGCACAGCACTAAAGGACTCTTTCAACATATCAATGCTATGTGACAGAGTGATGCTTAGGAATAATTTAATAAATACTAGTCCTGTTGATTTCGTAATTTTCATCACTTAATCAAAGCTGTTCTTACAATTACGACTAGTTGTCTGTGTCAGACAGCATTCTCTGGTTCCTCAAAAAGATGAACCACTGGCAGCAAAATTAGCACTGCTCTGTCTTCCTAAAAATGCTGGTTGAAGACCTCTGGAGGTCATTGGTTGAACTTTCCACCCAGACTTGGGACCACCACCAACACCAGATCAAGTCAGCCACGACTTTAGACAAATACAGAAAAACTCCAGGGACTGGGATTCCATATCCACCCTGGGTAACTCCTGGTTTTCACCCACCCCTTTCACAAAGTTGCAGACTGCTATGGAATGTCTCTTTTGTCAGACTAAACAAGCTCAGTTCTTTCAAACTCGCCTCATATGTCACTTGCTAGTTATAATCTTGGCAGCTGTCTGCAGAATTCCCTCCAATTTTTTTCCCTTAAATTAGGGAGGTCCAAAACTGGACCATTATTTCAAGTGTGGGCTTACTGGAAGTAAGTAAAGGAAGATACTTCTTTCTTCTATCTTGCTGTCCTTATTTGTTGTATTCCTCATGCTCACTCTGGTGTCCACAACCCTTTAGTCCTTTTTCAGGACCCTCCATTCACATCAGTTGAATTGTGCCTATTGTGGTCATGCAACAGCTCAATTATTTGTCTTAGTACTTAATTTTCTGGTCTTGTGAAGTAAAATGTGGCAACTTCTGGTTTTCTTAAGGATGTTGCTTCCCTTAGCCTTGTCTTTTTTGTATTTTTATCTGATAATCTCATTTCTGTTCTAGGTACTCCTTTATTTGCTCTTGCATAGCATTAAACAAAGCCATCAATCTTCAGATTCAAGTATCTTCAGGACTTACCACCTACTAAGAGACAATTTCTTAGTTACCAGCTAGAGAAGTCGACCCTTAGCACTTAGGTGCAATACCTTCAAAAAGGCACTTTGGTGCTTTTCACCTGGAGCTTTGCAGGAACAGAAAGATTTTATTGCAGACCTCTGTGAAACTGTATAATGGATATTAGTATGTGTATATACAACCACCTATAAAGATATAAATCTATTCAATATAGCAGCAATCTCAGATCGATTGCACAGTTAGCTCATAAAATGTCTGTGATGCCTCTTGAGGGTGTAATATTGAAAACCTTGTGTAGCTCTGGGTCTCACCCCTCTGTAGCCCCTTCTGTCCATATCCCACTGCGGTTTCTCATTTCATCCTGAGACAATAAGGGCTGTAGTCAGAAACTGATTTTTCATTCTGTGTATATTTAGACACTGACTAATACAATTTAACCTGCTGCTTGAGCAGGTGTCCAGTCATTATCATCATAATAATGATAATGATGATAATAATAAACACAAACAAGGCTAATTTGAGCAGACACTTGATCTTGGCTTTCTGAAAATTAGTCATTCAATACTCTTAATAGCTAGCATACAGTCTGTCTGGTTTTGCTTTGTCATAGGGATGAAGGACTTATGTACTTCCCTGAAGAGTAAATATATTAAATGGTGCTTTTATGTACCATAATGACAATTTCTCATAACTAAGAATGCAAATGAGATACTCCTTTTCACATCAAAATATGTAAGCTGCTCCTTTCTTCTGTAGCATTAAGAAAGAAAACCAAACTGCTTCCAGCGCTTACTGAAACTGGGCTCAAGATGTAAAAACTTGAACCCTGCTCACAGAAACTGAAAAAAAGCAAAACCAACACAAAGCCTTCCTGACAGAAAAATGCAGATTTTTATTTAGATTTTGCAAACAAGCCAAATGGTGCATGCTGCTCTAGGGTTTCCCACTCTGTTTAAATGAATAGGACCTACAAGACAACTGGAGAGGAATGGTTTGCAAGGGCATGTAGTGACAGGACAAGGGGTAATGGCTTTAAAGTGACAGAGGGAAAGTTTTGATTGGGTATTAGAAATAAATCCTCTACTGTGAGCATGTTGAGACAGTGGCACAGTTTACCCAGAGAAGCTATAGCTGCCCCTTCCCTGGAAATGTTCAAGGCCAGGCTGGATGGGTCTCTGAATATCTTGGTGTCATGCAAGGTGTCCCTGCCCTTGACAGGGGCATTGGAACTAAATGATCTTTAAGGTCCCTTCCAACACAAACCATTCTATGATTCTATGATTGCATTTTCCTCCAGAGAAACCAGATGGCCCATCAAAAGAAAGTATGAATCCTAAAGGGAATAAAAACATGCTAGAAATGTGTCACATGGGATGACAGGAACACTAGAAGGGTGAATGTGAGTAACTGGTATTTAGCAGAAATTGTAGATAATATAGGTTTAACTCTTCTTAAGTTCTTTCTTACCCAAAATTTTCTTTTTTCTTTTTTTTTTTTTAGGCTTCACTTGAGTCTTCAAACACCCCTGTAAACTAAATAAGAACTAGAGATCATAGAATCACCAAATTGTATAATATCCTGCGTTGGAAGGGACCCAATAAGATCATTGAGTCCAGCTCCTGGCCCTTCCCAGGACCATTCCAAGTCTCACCATGTGCCTGAGAGCATTGTCCAAATACTGCTTGAACTCAGATTTGATGCTGTGACCACTTCCCTGGGAAGCCTCTTCCAGTGCCCAACTACCCTCTGGGTAAAGAACCCTTTCCTAATATTCAACCTAAACCCCCCCAAACACAGCTTTTGGCCATTCTCTTGGGTCCTGTCACTGGTCAGCACAGGGAAGAGATCAGTGCTTGTCCCTCTGCTTCCATGGCAGTTGCAGACCACAATGACCTCTCCCCTCAGTCTCTTCTGCTCCAGGTTGAACAGACCAAGTGACCTCAGTCACTTCTCATAAGGCTTCTCCTCAAGACCCTTCACCCTATTCATAGCTCTCCTTTGGATGGTCTCCAGTAGCTTTGTATCTTTCATACACTGTGGCACCCAAAGCTTCCCCCAGCCCTCGAGGTGAGGCTGCTCCAGTTCAGAGCAGAGCAGGACAATGTTCTCCTTTGCTTGGCTGGCAGTGTTGTGCCTGATGTCCCCCAGGACACAGTTGCCCCTCCTGGCTGCCTGGGCACTGCTGACACATGTTCAGTTTGTCATGCAAATAATATTTCAAAAGCTGCCTTGAGGAAAATTTGCTATTTCAGTATTTTTTCACATCTTGAAATGTGAGCTGAAATAAACAAACAAAAAAGTATTGTCAAGGAACAAAACACAACTTGTAAAGGTGTGATTTCCTGTCGCATTTCCTTACCTGTTTTCAGAAATAAGTTGCTGGACTCCATGAACTTGGAGGTTTTTCTCCAACCTTAATGGTTCTACAATTCTATAAAAACCGTGCATTTTCTCAGTGCAACAGTCCAACATATTCTTTTGGGAGTCACAGTCTTTAAGAACAGTTGTCATGTCTCCTACCGATTTTTTAATTTCAAAAAAGCAGTGGGTTTTTAAGAATAAAATAAAAATTCCAGCTCTAAACTGTCCCCTAGCTGTAATTGATAAACTGAATCTACTTGGTAGATGAGTTAACTGAGACTGTAATGATATCCCGATTTCACTCTCATTGACATAAAGTGAAAGTGACTCCATTAGAATCAATTGAGTTACATCAGCAAAAAACGCCTTTAAAAGATGTTGGATTTCAGGTCAGAAAGATCTTACTTACCTCTAAATTAGAAGCTGATGATAAATCAGGATTGCAGTTAAGGAACCCAGTCTCACAGGTTATTACTTTAACAACTGATCTACAACAGAACTCTTTAGGCCTGTTTCTTATCCTATAATTATGAATTGTATATAGCTAAGCACCTGCCTCCTGTGTAAAGATAATTTCTTCTCTATCACACTGCTTAAAGTTGCCTTCTACTGTCTTGTTGCATAGACTTCTTTCACAGATTTTTGTTCTTAAACCACAATCAAAGGACAGAAATGTTCTTCAGTCTTTTACAGCAAGTAACATTTGGGAAAGCAGAAGCACAGTGACAATGTTTCATGCCCAGGAAGCAAGAGGTGATGTTACAAAGTTTTGGAAAGCTAAAAATGAGCAGTGTAAAGCTTAAAAACCAGTTTTAACTGTCAGTTTAACATCAGTGACCATATTGTATGATTCACTATTATGAAAGATTATTTCAGTATTGGTTTGAAAGGAGAAAGTTCTTATTTGGAAAGAACAGTTGTTAAATACTTGTTTCCTAACTGCCCACTGTCACCCACAGTAGGAGTTGAGGGCAGTTGAGGAGTTGAGTAGGAGTTGGTGGCTCCTGGGGTGGGAGAAGACAGCGGTGTTCACTCAGAGCAGAGCAGTGTCTCACCATCCAGGGCTCATCGCAACAACCTCAGACAGTCACAGATGCAGCCTAGTAATGTCTTAGCAAGACTCCTAAGCCCTGAAAATAAGTTGTTGATACCCAAATTGCCTATCAGGAACACATCTTGGACTGTACTTGACCACCTTGGGTCTGTTCTGTGCAGGGCCAGGAGTCAGACTTACTGATACTGGTAGGGCCCTTGCAACTCAGTATTCTTTATGATTGTATCAGCAATGTTTAGTTGTTGCCTGGGATGATAAATGTGCTGAGAGCAGAAGAGATCATTGCATGTCAGGGTTCAAGCCTGTTGTACACATGCAACCATGATGTTTGCTTGCCAGTCAGGTATAGGATTAGGATGGAGATTGCCTTGGGGACATTCACCACCTGCAAGGATGGTGGCAGCTCTTCCACAGGCTCAGCTCTGGGCCACTCAAATTCACCCTCTACAGTATCAGTTCTGTCAAGCTGGTGCTCACCATGGGCAGATGGTCTGGAGGTTACATCAGTGCAGCAATACAGTCCTGGCTTTGGCTGTACCTGTGAACTCTTCCTGTGTGTTGCTCTATTCAAAAAGTTAAGGCATGCCTAAAAAGGGGAAGATCTTCTTTCTGATGTCTTCTCCAAAATTTGCATTGTCATGAATGACTAGTGTGAAAGCTTGAGGGCCTTGGTGCATCTGATAAGCAATGACTTTGCTCTTCTAAAAAATGCTATTTCCAATTGCAACTGCAAAGCATTGTTGTTATGCTTAATATGTTGTTTTATTTAAAGATTATTTATCAAATTAATACGATTATGATTTTTTTCTTAAATAACTGATTCTATAATCTGGCCAACCCAGAACTTGTCCAGAAATAAACTTTCAAAACTCACTTTTATGATTGGAAGAAAGGCTTGAAGTGAACTAGGAATAATTTAGAAGCACCTGTGTTGAGCAGTTTTCAGACAGATGGGGAATTACATGAAATATCCAGAACTGTAGAGCAGCATTCTTCTTTGTTATAAACTAAATAGTGTGCTCTTCTCTACGGTGTACTTTTAACTACATACTTGTAGTTAAGCAGGTTGTTTGTCATCTATTGATGTGTTCCTTCTTCCATGCTCTAGAAAGCTCCATTAAGACTCCATGGGAAGCAGTAGGAATTCATCCCTAAATGCAGGGTTTTCCCCTCTGAAGGCAGGGTCCAAAGTCTAACTGAAGCAGCTACACCACACTTCAAGGAAGCCCTTAAACTGCCTCCCAAAAATCACAGGCAGATATTCTGCCATGAAGATCTCTTAATCCTTCCTGAAAAGGTAATAATAATCCACAAAAAAAAAATCTTATGGAGTTTTGGGGAGTTTTAAAATACTACATTCCACACTGAATCTCTATTATTTCTTCTCATATGGCTTCAAGGTTTATATGCATTTAAAAGAACCTTTGTCCTTTGCAAGGAACCTATTTTTGCCAGTAATTCACTGTGCTACTCTGACCTTATTTGCTGATGGCATAATTTGTCTTGCAACCCTACATAAATACACTACATCAATAACATTTTCTCAAGGCTATTTTCCCCTGAACCACACAAGAGCAAATTGGTTATTTTTCTTTTAAGCAAAGAAACAGACAACATATAACTTTTCTTGTAAGGCTCTAATGTAAAGCAGGCATGCAGACAAGGTTTGTTTTGTTTTTATTGCTATATTTAAGATGAAGACAAGGTGGTAAACTAAAGCTAAAGTTCAGGCTTTTTTAAAATCTACATTTGAACGTGACCTTTTCCTTTCTTGTTCAGTTTGCACAGAGGAATAATTTCCAAAGTAGCGTGGGAAGGAACAATTAAAGTTAAATGTTAATTTTCAAAAATGAGGCCCAGCTTGCCTTCTAGTTTCTGAATTGCCCCTGGAATACAATTCAGGCTCAGCCTCCTGGGGAAAGGCATTGGAACAAACGACTGGTATAGCAAAGAAGAAGGAGAATAATAACTTGTGAAATCAGACTGGTCTTTCTGAATAATTGAGGCTTAAGGCAGCAGTGTTCTCCATCAAAGCTGCTTTTGCTATAATTTCCTTTATTGTGGACTGTGGACTCCTACAAAAGGGACGGGATCTGCACCCTGGGTGGTAAGAGCAGAAGATGTTGGACTCTGTTTCTGTGTAATATGGGGAACCAGATGAGAATGCTCCATGTAAAGACAACAGCTTCAGCATCTTCTGTCATCAGTGTTGAGGTCTGCACCACAAACTACCAGTTGGCTAAACCAAACAGCACTTGGCACTTTAATGTTCTTCTTTTAAAAGTTCTTGGCTTAGGCATATTTCCTCCCCATGTGGTCACTGGACATCAGGACCAGAGGTGCTCAAATATCACACCCTTCATGCTGAGAGCAACTGTCATGCCAATCTGCCACTCTCTCAGTTTGACATGTGCTTCCATGTGTGCAGCATCTATAAGATCAAGTCATGCCTGTGATCTACTGCCTGTGGCTGAGAGATCTCAGCCTCTAGGCAGTCATAATATCTTAAGTGTACATAAGCTCTAAACTGGAGCCTTTAATGAAAGTTCAAATCATTTTTTTGTTCACAATGAGAGTCAGTATTCCAAATCACATCTGGAATTGCCAGCTATTTCTCTGTATCAATAAAGATCATTCATAGATTTTGGTGGGCCTTAGGGAACACTCCAGTCTTATTACAAGTTCAAACCATAGGAGCACCATGCATTAATTCCTACCCAAAGTGCAATAGTCAGAGTTGAAGAAAAGTGTCTGGTGTCTTGTGGAACAAACATCCCATCTGGCTAATCATTTCCATTTAATTCATTTAATTCTCTTTTTTCTCCCTGCTGAATTCAAATCATGGAATCATAGAATGGTTTGGGTTGTAAAGGTCCTTAAAAATCATCTCGTTCCAACCCTATGACATGGGCAGAGACTCCACCTACTAGACCAGGTTGCTCAGAGCCCCATCCAGCCTGGCCTTGCACACTTCCAGGGGTGGGGCATCCACAGCTTCTCTGGGCAACCTGTGCCAGCACCTCAACACCTTCACAGTAAAGAATTTCTTCCTAACATCAAAGCTAAGCTTTCCCCCCATCAGTTCGAAGACTGTTGCTGTTGAGGAGCACACTCTGTGCAGGTATCTGGGTGAGCAGCTGCAGTTGGAGCTGTGGGTCCGACCTGCTTGGGCAGGAGGCCGAGCCAAGAGGGCATGAACAGTCACCCTTTCGCATAACGAAGGCACCTGTGGCTCACCTGGCCACCAGGACTCCAGACTTCCCCGCACTTGGCATGCGAGGGAGTAAAAGCCCAGGGGCTCCTGTGCTCATTGGTCTCTCCTCAGAGGCACCAGCTCGAGCTGTTTCTGGGTTACTGTGCCATGTATAAAGGGCTGTATGGAAAGAGACATCAGAGACCCTGCCGTGTTAAATTCAGGGTTGAGAACGTCAGGAAACCAGAGTGAGTGTGAGTGGGGGTGTGGGGGAGCCAGCGGGGACCCCTCAGGTCACTGTGAGGGGCTTCAGTGCCAGCTGGGACAGGCCCTGGTGCTGGCAGTGCCACTGCCGCAGTCTGTAGATGGTCACTCTGTAGATGGTTCCATCCCTACATGCCAGTCACCTTGGCTTTCTTGTATTGATCTTGGTTTGCCATAACATTCTACACTGAAAAGACTTCTGTTGAATTTCTGTGCTCTGCACGGACACTTAGAGACCATCAAGCGACCCCGTTTTTTCTCCTTGGAAAGATGGAGTACCTTCTGTCTGCTAGGATGCCACACTGCCTTCCAGGTTTTAGTTACTCCCCCTGATCTGCTCTGAATTCTTTGCAGGTTTTTATCATCTCTCAATGCACTAATAGCAGAAATGGACGAATTATTCCATGAATGGTTTCATTATTGTCAAATGCAGATGTATTACAATCTCACAACTCCTACTCACCATCCCCTATTTCTACCCATTATTTCTTTTTACTGCAGTGTCACCTGGGATCTCATTATTAGTTGATTATCCACCATGGCCCTAAGTACTTTTCAGCATCACCATTTCCTGGGTTAGCAAACCCATATCATTACTGTAGTTTGCATTCTCTTTTCCTATATCCATGGTCTTTAGCCATATTGAAATAGATGCTGTTTCACTGAAACCAAACCCTAAAATTTTTCATTAACCACTCCCACCCCTCTTCTGTCACTAAGAGATTTTTTTTTTCAGCAGTAGTATAATTATCCCAGTCATTCTTAAAATGTCCAAACAACACAGAACAAAAGAGAGTCCCCTGATGAACTGAGGGGAAACACAGGTACTCAGATACAGTTCCATATTAGTAATGATGTTTTCATAATTATATATAAAGCAGTTTGTAAAATAATGTGCATATTTTTTATTGTTTTTTGCAGCTTTTGGCATTTGAATTCATGAAACAGGATCTGTCATGACACCAGTTCAAATGCTTTGCAGAAATGCAATGCATTATATCAAAAATATTTCTCTATCATTTAAACTCATCAAAATCAACATGTTGTAGTAAAATGACAAAATCTTTTTACTACAACACATGCTAACTAGTTGCTTGTTTGGAGTTCTGGGTTTTTAATAAATTATTTATTACTTCAGTTCTGCATCTGCTATTCAGTTTCTTTGTTTAGATTACTGCAACAGAGTATTTTTTTGTGCTTTGGATTAGTATCTTTCCCTTTATAAGGAAAGGGCTGTAATTAAAAAATTTCTCCCATTCCAAGTGATATTTCACTTCTTTTTTTACCTAATTTCCAAATTAATTTGTCAATTAGCTAAAACCATTACTGTTTTTAAATAATTCTTATAATAACTCTAAATATACTTAACCCACATTTTCTATCAGTCCTAAGGAAAAAAAAAATTGTTCTTTTGCTTGTTCATTGTTTTGTCTTGAAAAAAATACCTAGTTGAATAAATTCATTCTGAAAAATTTCTCCTAAAATGAAAATGAATCATTGATAGAACAGAAAACTGAAGAAAAACAAATTCTAAATTATGTAAGATTTTGATATGAGATGTTTGTATCTAGCAAAAAATTAGTTCCTTTAAAAATATATTTTCTGCACAAAAATAATGAATATTTTTACAGTCCTAAATACTCAAATGTCTAATCCATATTCATACCCCATTAACTGAATCCAACTATTCTCAAGGCTAAAGGAGTATAAAATAAAGAAAAGAATACTTATTAGAGATTTGATCACAGTTTTAATAAATCTAAAATTTCTATACAATTTCACTAAGTTACAAATATTTTTTAGAGCATCCAGTCATGCTAGCCTCTTAACTCTTTACATCATTATGAATTTCTTGAATTCATATGACATAATGAATTATGAATTCCCAAACATTGAAATGCCCTTCTCTTTCCAACAAGTTGTGTTTAAAACCCAGGAATTTTATTTGTTTCCTCAGGAAGCTGGGTCTCTTGATTAAACACCCCTGTTTCCCTACACAAGAAACGAGCTTCGAATTTTGGCACTTTTTTCCTAAACCAATGTTTCTCTTCAAAAGTAGTACAGTGAAGGTGGAATTCATTAAACATAATTGCATGTAACCCCTCTAAGTATGCCTCCTTCTGAGATTATTGCCCTGGCTCCCATTTCTAGTTGCTGGAGGTCCTCTCAGGGCACAGCTCATCTGGCTGAGTTCAGATGTCTGTTTTAGGAGAGATAAACTGTGCTTGAGCAGGGGCTGCTTTTCTCACTGCTGGGAAAGGCTGTCTGGGGTTACTGGCTCAAATGGAGCTTTACCCACTGCACATATCTCACATTAGGGAAGGTGTTGCAGCAGTCGCCTTTGGCTACATGTAGTGCTATTTTTCTGCATCTCCTGAGCCTGGGAAAGTCTTTCTGGCCTGAGAGAAGAAAGGGCAAGCTTACCTACAGAAATCCACTAAGAGTTTAATTCACAGGGGAAACCACTGGTTCTTGTTAATTTTCCCTAAGTGTGCCTCTATCATAAATATTTTCATTGAGTGAGGGAGACCATGAGGATACTCAATGTCCTTAAAACCCCTTTGTGTCACTCGGCTGTTGAAAGATATAGATATAATATATAAGAAAAGAGATATAATGCAAATAGAAATTGTCCTTAAGACAGAAAAGCAGCTGATTTAAACCATCTCCCTATAGCAAATATATCCTGAAGAATATTAAAAGACAGTAATTGTATTGTAAGACTGTGGAATGTTTCTCACAGCAAGAAAGCATTAGAGATGGATCAAGTGTTTGGAAGTTAAAAGCAGACAAATTCAAAATAGAAAGAAATAAAGGATATTTAACATGGAATTGATTTTATGATTCTAACAATTCTATGCCCAAATTGGATTTAAAGGTTATACCCCAGTATAATGAGAAGTGACTCAATGAAGATATTACTAGATTGATTTCTATGATGTATTATGCAGATTATAGTGGGTGACCATACAATGGTGTCTTTCTTATGCAAAGTCCTATTCTTACAGAAGTCTTTGACTGAAGTCCATGGTGTTCATTAGAAGCAGAATTACAGTGTTAGTCCCTAGGATGCTATACCTAAATACTATGTAATGTCTGATTTCTCAGCTTCTGTGAGTTTTTACAGAGTGCACAGAGTTTATAGATGGATTATTTTACATTTTTGAGCTAATGTTTTATGCTGATACCTGGAGAGGGTGCTAGAATGTGAACACATAGAAATTGGTAATATCACAGAAACTCAGCTGAAGGGAAAACCAGGAGTTACAGAGTAGTATACACTGCTTATTGCAATCAGTATACTTACAGCATTACATAAAATGGAATTTACTGCATTTATTCTAAGCAAATTAAAATTCATTATTTAATCTTTTGTCCATCTACTGAATGCACCAGTTGCTCAAGTGTGCACTTCTATAAGTGGGATAAGCTGAGACCTATGTTCATAATTAAAAACCAGTATAAATTTCTGTGATTTTTGAATATTTTAGATGAAGAGGGAATTAGAACACATTAGCATACAGTAGAGCATGTGTTTGTTTCTGCCTGTCATGTTGATTGGTATTTGTCTTCAAGCCCACATGGAGATGGTCTCTCTTTTTGAAATGAACGGAAACATTTTCTGTTACATTAAAAATCATCAGGTGTCCAGAGCTGCACTAAATAGTCTGTTTTAAAACTGTCTGTAAGGAACAGGTTTTTGGAAAAAAAAGAAAAAACCAAAGGCATTTTTTATGTTCTCTATCTAAACTGGTTTTTTTTTGAGGAGTGAGAATTTTAATTTTTTTTTTCCTATAGTATATATGTATATACTGTATATATAGTATATATATATGTGTGTGTGTATATATATATATATATATACACACACTACATATATGTGTGTGTATATATATATATTTGAAATTCTACCAGAAAGGAAATCTCTGAATTAAGACAGAATGGCAATAAGACACATCCATTTTAGCGAAGATAGCCGGTTTATTTTCATGTAGGCATGAAAGGAAAGGAGCACCTCTGTTAGCACAGTATTCATAATACCATTTGAACATACTTTTTCTAAGTCCTTTATTATCCCATATACTCCTAGCCTTCCTCATGGAGAAACGGAGAGTGGAGAGAGAAAAAAATCTCCACAGATCTCTTGTTGTTCAATGTACGTTTTGTTCATAATGCCATTTAAACAGACTTGCTCCAAGTCGTGTTTCAAGCTTTCCTACTGATAGCAAGAAAAACAGAGTAATTTTTTACCTTGATTTTCAAAGTAGTGGGGGGTTGTCCTTGAAATGCAAGCTCAACTCCCCTCTTCCTTTGTTTATGGATTATTGTTCCACATGGGAGCAATTTTAACAAGTCCTGATTGGACTGTAATCCAGAAAGAATTAAATCATGACTTCTACCCTGACTTTAGTAACATTAAGAAAAAAAAAATTAGTGAAGTCAAAATAGCCAATCCTTTTTTCAATTGACTGTATTTTTAACAGATTAATTCCTTTTTTGTTCTGCCATGGGAAGTCACGTTGGAAAGCTGTTGAGTTTGCATGCTGGGAGGACTGAAACAGGGTTCTCTGGTGATAACCAATGGGCAATATCAGCAAAGAGACAAAGGGGGATTATAAAATAAATAAAAAGGATAAATAAATGCAAAACCAGTTGCAGAAAACCCAATATTTTAAATATGGGTTAATCCCACTCTTATCAAACCATCATAGGGTCATAGAAGGGACAGTTGAAAGGGATTGTGGAAGCCACCTCTGAGCTCAGAGGGGACCAGGGCCAGCACAGGAGCAGGGCAGCCAAGGCTTTGTATAACCAAATACTTCAGAGCAGATTCAGACATGGGCGAATATTCTGAGCTCCACAATGATAACACTGCCTTCTTTACTCTGGCTAATTAAACATAATTTTTAAAAAAAATAATAAAAGCCCTTGTAACTGACATTTTCCAGGTTGTGCTAAGAATCAATGCACATTTTAAAGTAGGGAAAAACAAAAAGAAAAAAACTCTCCCCAATGGTCACTTCCAACCCTAACCATTCTATGAATCTCAAAAAAAAAAAAAGAGAAAAAAAGAGAGATCTACTGAATTTCTAGGATTTCCAGGTGGTAGATATTTAACTCATCAGTTTTATCAATCTCTGCATTATGCTGGGGATTGAGAAGAATTTAGGTCCTATTCAGCACTCCATTAGTAATGATTATATATTTTTGCTGCATAATGGTTTATAAACTTTATTGCTGTGCAGGTATTTTAAGTCAGTGTCATCTATCCAGCTATGAAATGATGAGGTGCACTGTGTAGAATCTGTTTCAATTTTGTGTTAATTACTGTGTAATAAGAAACAGAAAAATGACATTTAAAAATATTTATTATGCTCTTGGCAATAACCAACAGTATTTTATTTCAGATCCCACTTATTAGAGTGCTTTCCCTAAAATCTAAGATATAAAGTTAAGCTCTTCTGAGATAGGTGCTTGATTCAATGCAACTAATAATGGGAGGTCTTAGAAGTGGTTGAAATTGTAATGGTGTGCTAAAGAGCATAATGTGGACATAATGTATTTCAGAGTTCATTTTCAGAGGAACTTTTATAAAACTTTACATACATGCAGAACTGCCTGTATCCTTTTGTCTTTTCCCTCCAGTCATAAAACTGAGGCTGCAGAACTTGGAATCCACTTTTACAGTTTTTAAAATATTTTAACAAGGAATAGCAGAGCTAATTGAATTTGCAATAATGGTAGGGTTTGCATGAATGCAAAAAGGTTCTGCTATTACTGATGAAAATCCCTTTTTATTACTGACTGGTGGTCTGTGGGAATAATTTATTGATTTTCTTCTGAAACGCCTGATATGCCTGGTGCAGAGTGGGGCCTGTGGATATTTCACCAGCAGCTCCAATTTTCCTGGTAGATGACTCAGAGAGAAATGCTAGCTGTGTGGTACAAGTCAACTGTGGAAAAATACAGTGAAAGAACATTTTAAGAGCCCCAGCCGAAGCAAAAGTGGCTATCATGGGACCTGTGAAAGGCACTGTTGCTATGTTTATTGACTAAATTAACATCTGACTTCTAAGACAATTCAATGAGCCACAGATACAACTTGTGCAAAAAAACCTGCTCCTTCAGTAAGTTGCAAATCCTGTGAGGCCGCCATTCCATCAGCTTTTCTGTTAACCAACTTTCCAAGCAGGCAGCTGCAAGAAACCTGAAAGGTGTATTATGATGCTGCATATTAATTTAACAGGTTGCTTAATAATCTGTAAATAAACGAAGTTATCAAGCTAATTAGCATTCCAGGAAAAGTTACACTGATTGAATCTCTGAAGTTTTGAGACTGGTTAAAATTGCCTCAGACAAAGAAAAATAAATATGTTCAAACAATAGTGAATATTGTATTTTGAGGTAGTCCAGCAATCTAGAAAATAGAAACCCAGGGCTTACTGATTTACCTAAATTTTATGCAACAATCTTTAGAAGAAAAAAAAAAAAAAAAAAAAAAAAAAAAAAAAAAAGCCAAAAGAGCTCAATTTTTCTAAAGTTGTTAGGAAATCAGAGCTACAGAGAGAACTTTGGTGGATGTTTTTTAAATGTCTCTTATCTTTGTCATTGATGGTCATCACCAACGTAAACCAGCACAGTAGCTACTGAAAATCCCTTCAAATTTAGACATATATAGTTAGCTGTTCATATACCCTGCTACTATCAGCCTCCACTTTCTCTTCCAGATCTGCAATTGACATGTTGACATCTATGTCAAAAGGGACTTGGGCTTCTGACTCTCCTTTGTTAGCTAAGAATAATATCACTAGTGTTTTCTTTTCCAGTCTTACCAATATCTGCATATCAATGTGTTTTGAGGGTCCAAGGTATTACAGTACTTGTGTAAGCACACAGAATAGATAAAAAATAATATTAACAGTAAAGCTGCTTATAAAATACAGAGTAATCTCTAAGTAGTCTTCATAAACTTTTTCTTGAGAAATGCAAAATAATTTATTACACTCATATATTGCATGTGACTTTGTGTAGCCACACAAAAAAATATTTCACATTTTCCACTTAACTAAAAAAAGGCAACTATAATAATTTTCTGCGCTAATATTTAGACATAAAAATTTGAAAAGTAGTAATTTCTTTTTTTATGAAGTTTTCAGATGCTAAGAAAGGCTATACCACTGGAAGTGGGTGGTGGGCATGGTAAGAAAGCAGCACAGGAGGAAAAGTGAAAGGAACTTAGAGCTGCTTGAGAGAGCTACTGTCACTTAAGAGCTAAGAGTTGTGGAATTCCTTTCTTGCATTGAGTAGCAGTGTAATTAAAGTAGCAGTTTAAAAAGTGCAAGTGTAGTGCAATCTTTCTTGTTTTTCCTCATATGGGATATTTACTCTGTTAGTGTGGTCTGTGGGCAGACAGTCCTACCTCCATGCTCTTCATTCTTTGCTCTTGGGTGTCTCCTGGGACCTCTGCACTCCTAGTAAAGCCCCTGTGAAAGGCAATTAAAAAGCAAACCTATTTGCCCTAGACCTAGCTTCACTATAAGGTGACCCGTACCCCTGCTGGAAAAATGAGCAAGGTACTGAAAACCAAAAGATGTAGAAGATCATAGCTCTGGAGGAAAAGGAGTCATCAATAGCATTCTCATTTGTTTTCTTACTTAAGCACTTTCTGACTCTCTAGACACCAGTTAGTTGCATTGTGATATGGATCATATTCCTGCTAGGTTCTATTTATTTTTATTAATGATGGCTTAGGATGCTTTTCTTGGTTAGGAATTCAAAACACATTGACGAAGGAAGCTTAATTTCCTCCTGACCCTGCTCCAAAAAATGACTCCTTTACAATCCATACACTCACATATGTGCTTTATGTCCCTGTGAGCAATCTGTAAAGGGCATAACTAACAGGATTCCCAGTTTTGCTTCAGAGGTGCAACCCCTGGCTATAACTTGATAATTGTTGCAGCCCTTCCCTTCCCTTCCCTTCCCTTCCCTTCCCTTCCCTTCCCTTCCCTTCCCTTCCCTTCCCTTCCCTTCCCTTCCCTTCCCTTCCCTTCCCTTCCCTTCCCTTCCCTTCCCTTCCCTTCCCTTTCCCTTCCCTTCCTTCCCTGCCCCTTCCCTTTCCTTCCCTTCCCTTCCCTCCCTTCCTTCCCTCCCTTCCCTTCCCTTTCCCTCCCTTCCCTTCCCTTCCCCTTCCCTTCCCTTCCCTTCCCTCCCTTTCCCTTCCTTGCCCTTCCCTTTCCCTTCCCTTTCCCTTCCCTTTTCCCTTCCCTTCCCTTCCCTC
>CM031857.1:31716650-31815313 GCA_018697195.1 Certhia americana | reverse complement strand
GAGTGGTGTCTGCCGGGTCAGGTTGAGGGGATGGTGTCTGCAGCCCCATGAGATGTCCCGCTCTGTTTGAAATAACGAAACTTGCGGTTTCCTTTTTAAAATCAATCGGTTGTCCTGAGCGCCTAATAGTCCTTTTAAAACGGTCGGTAAGGAAAAGTGGTGGAAAAAAAAGAAAGAAACCAGAACCTTGTTTAGTTCGTCTATCTAAACTGTTTTTTTTTTTTGAGGAGTAGGATTTTAATTTTTTTTTTCCTATGAAGTATAGTGTACACTGTAGAATATATATATAAAGTTTGTTGATATATTATATACATATCTACAGCACCTAACTATATGTGTGGGGAATATATACGTTTGGAAATTCACCAGACAGGCATCGCTGCATTAGGACAGCATGGCAAATACGACACATCCTTTTAGCCGAAGGTACCGGTTTATTTCATGTAGGCATGAAAGGAACAGGATCCCCATCTGTATGTGCCAGTATGCTCCGAACCTCTTTGCAACATACTTATTCTAAGTCCTTTATTATCCCATAACTCCTACCTTCCCATGAGACTACGGAGAGTGGAAGAGAAAAACATTCCTCTCCCAGATCTCGTTTTTCATGTATGTTGGGCAGAAGGAAAGTGAAAAGAATTATAAAATAGGTGGAAAAGCGTGAAGGAAGACGGAATAAAGGATGCCATAACATACAGCGTATTTTTTACCTTGCTTTTCCAAAGTATGGGTGGTTGTCCTTGCCATGCGCGCCAACCCCCCGCTTTCTTGTTTATTGCTTAACTGTAATACCACATGGGAGCATTGTAACAAGACTCCGATGGGACTGGTAATCCAGACAGAAAAATCAGTGACTGCATACCCGCTTGTAGAAACATTAAAAAAAAAAAATTAGTGCAATCAAATAGCCAATCCTTGTTTCAATTGGACTGTATTTTCAAGATTAATTGTCAACTTTTGCTTCGGCATGGGAATCCGCGTTGGAAAGCGTGAGGGTGCATGCTGGGAGACTGAAACCGCGGTTCTTGGTGATAACCATGGTCAATTCAGCAAAGAGCAAAGGGGGAGTAAAAAATAATAAAAGATAAATAAAATCAAACCATTGCAGAAAACCCAATATTTTAAATATGTTTATCCCACTCTTTCCAAACCATCATGGGTCATAGAGGGACAGTTTGAACGGGGGTGTGTACGCCACCCTGACTCAGGGTGCCCAGGCCCGCACGAGCAGGGAGCAAGGCTTTGTATAACCATCTTCAGAAGTCGGCAGACATGGCGAATAGGCTGAGCGCCACAATGATAACACTGCCTTCTTTACTCGGGCTAAGTCAACACATAATTTTTTAAAAAATAATAAAGCCCTTGTAACCTGCCAGTTCCCGGTTGTCTAAAGCAATGCACATTTTTCCAGTAGGAAAAACAAAAAGAAAAACTCTCCCCAAGGGTCACTTCCCCCAACCATTCTATATCTTCAAAAAAAAAAGAGAAAAAAAGAGAGATCCTCTATTTCTAGGGATTCCGATCTGTATATTTAACATCCATCATTTTTATCATCTCAGCATTATGCTGGGTATTGCGAAATCATTTAGGTCCTATTCGTTCAGCACTCCATTAGGAAATTTATATATGTTTGCTGCATACTGGTTTCAAACTTTAGGCTGGCCGGTATTTGTTAGTCATGTCATCTACCAGCTATGAAAATATGAGGTTCCCTGGTAGATCATGTGTCAAATGTGTGTTAATTACGGGTCTAAGACACAGAAAATGACATTTAATTAAAATATTTATTATGCTCTTGCAATAACCACATATTTTTTTCAGAAACCCACTTATTAGAGTGCTTCCCTAAATCGAAGATATAAGTTAAGCTCTTCTGGCATAGGTGCTTGATTAATGCCACGAATATGGGAGGTCTAGAAGTGGTTAAATTGTAATGGTGCTAAGAGCTAATGTGGACATAATGTATTTCAGTTCATTTTCAAGAGAACTTTTAGCAACTTTACAGACATGCATAACTGCCCTGTAACTGTTGTCTTTTCCCTCCATCATAAAACTGCGGCGCAGAACTTGGGACTCCACTTTTTACACATTTTTTAAAATATTTTAACACGCGATGCAAGCTAGTGATTGCAATAAGGTGGGGTTTGCATGAATCAAAAAGGTTCTTCTATTACGATAAAATCCTTTTTATACTGACTTGTGGTCTGTGGAATATTTAGTGATTTTCTTCTGAAAGCGCCTGTATGCCTGTGCAGATGGGGCGCTGTGGAGATTTCACCAGCAGCTCCAATTTTCCTGGTAGATTACTCAGAGAGAAATGCTAGCGGTTGGGACAAGTCACCCTGTGGAAAAATACAGTGACAGACATTTTAAAGCCCCAGCCGAACGAAAAGTGCTATCATGGGACCCTGTGAAGGCACGTTGCTTAATGTTTATTGACCAAATACATCTGACTTCTAATACAATTCATGAGCCACACGATACACTTTTCAAAAAAACCTCTCCTTCATTAAAGTTGCCAATCCCTGTGAGGGCCGCCATGCAATGCAGCTTTTCTGTTAAACCAACTTTCCAACAGTCGCTGCAAAACCCTGAAGTGTATTATGATGCTGCATATATTTAATTTTAACCGGTTGGTTAACTCTGTAAATAAACAGAATTATCAAGCTAATTAGCCTTCCGGAAAATTACACTGATTGCTCTCTGAATTTTTGAGCACGGGTTAAAATTGGCCTAACAAAGAAAAATAATATGGGGTCAACAATAGTGAATCTGTATTTTGAGGTAGTCCAGCAATCTAGAAATAGAAACCCAGTTGGCTACTGATTGACCTAAGTGTTATGCAACATCTTTATAAGAAAAACCCAAAAAAAAAAAAAAAAAAAAAAAAAGCAAAAGGGCTCATTTTTTCAAGTTGTTAGAAATCAGAGCTACGAGAGACTTTGGTGGATGTTTTTTCAAATGTCTCTTAGCCTTGGTCATTGAGGTCATGCACCAACGTAAACCATACAGTAGCTACTGAAAAGCCCTTCAATTTAACATTTAGTTAGCTGTTCATAGACCCTGCACTATCAGGAGCCATCCACTTTCTCTTCAGATCTGCAATTGCCAGGTGACATCTAGGTCAAAAGGGACTTGGCTGCTGACTCTCCTTGTTGCTAAGCAGAATATCACTAGTGTTTCCCGTTCCAGTCTCTCCAATATCGCCTATATTGGTTTTAGGGTCAAGTATTACGTAAACTTGTGTAGCACACAGAATAATACAACTAATATACATACAAAAGCTGCTTATAAAATACATATAATCTCTAAGTATCTTCATAAACTTTTCTTGAGAATGCAAAATAATGTATTACACTCAGATTTGCGATGTGACTTTGGTAGCCCACAAAACAATATCTCCACATTTTCCACTTAACTAAACAAAAGAGGCAACGCTAATAAATTTTTCTGCGCTAATATTAGACCTAAATTTGAAAAGCTATATGTCTTTTTTTATGACGTTGTCAGATGCTAAGAAAGGCTATACCCCGGAAGTGGGTGTGGGCATGGTAAAAGCAGCCCGGAGAATGTGAAAGGACTTAGAGCTGCTTGGAGAGAGCTCTGTCACTTAAGAGCTAAGAGTTGTGGACTTCTCTTTCTTGCATTGATTAGCAGTGTAATTAACATTAGCAGTTTAAAATTGCAAGTGTATGCAATCTTTCGTGTTTTCCTCATAGGATAGTAACTCTGTTAGTGTGTTCTGTGTTCAACGTCCTAACCTCCTGCTCTTCATTCTTTGCTCTTGGGTGTCTCCCTGGACCTCGGCCGCTATTAAAGCCCGTGAAGGCACTTTAAAAAGCAACAACCTATTTGCCCTAGACCTACTTCACGTACGTGACCCGACCCCTGCTAGGAAAAATGAGCAGTACTGAAAAAAAACCAAAGATGTAGAGATCTAGCCTGGAGGAAAAGGTCATCAATAGCATCTCATTTGTTTGCCCTTACTACGCACTTCTGCCTCTCTATACAGCCCAGTTAGTTGCATTTCCTTGTGATATGGATCAAGTTCCTGCTATGTTCTATTTATGTTTATTAATGATTGCTTCTGATGCTTTTCTTGGTTATAATGCACAACACATTGGACGTGAACTTAATTTCCGCCTGCCCTACGCCAAAATGACTCCTTTCCAATCCATACAACACACATATTGCGTTATGTTCCCGGTGACACTCTGTACTGTAACAGGTCCATACTAACAGGATTCCCGTTTTGAGTCAGAGGGCAACCCTGGCTAATACTGATATTGGTTGCAAGCCATTCCCTTTCCCTTCCCTTCCTTTCCCTGCCCTTCCCCGTCCCTTCCCTTTCCCTTCCCTTCCCTCCCTTCCCTTCCTCCCGGCCCTCCCTTCCCTTCCCTGCCCTTCCCTTCCCTTCCCGTCCCGTCCTTCCTTCCCTTCCTCCCTTCCCTTCCCTGCTCCTTCCCTTCCCTTCCCTCCCTCCCTTCCCGTCCCTTCCCTTCCCATTCCTTCCCTTCCCTTCCCTTCCCTTCCCAGTCCCTTCCCTTCCCTCCCTTCCTTCCCTTCCTTCCCGGTCCCTTCCCTTCCCTTCCGCTTCCATTCCCTTCCCTTCCCTTCCCTTCCCTTCCCTTCCCGGTCTCCCTTCACTTCCCAAAACCTTCCCAACCTTCCCTTCCCAAACCGTCCCCTTCCCTTCCCTCACCTTCCCTTCCCAAACCTTCCCAAACCTTCCTTCCCAACCTTCCCAACCTTCCCAAACCGTCCCCAACCTTCCCATTCCCACCTTCCCTTCCCAAACTTCCCCAACCTTCCCAACCGTCCAACTCCCAACCTTCCCTTCCCAAACCTTCCCTTCCACACCTGACCAACCTTCCAAACCTCCCAACCTTCCCTTCCAACCTTCCCTCCAAACCTTCCCTTCCCAAAACCTTCCAAACCGTCCCACACCTTCCCAAACCTTTCCAAACCTTCCCATTCCCAAACCTTCCCCAAACCTTCCCTTCCCCAAACCTTCCCTACCCAAACCTTCCCAAACCTTCCCAAACCTTCCCAAATCTTCCCAAACCTTCCCTTCCCTATATTCAATATGCAAATTGTAATAAAAGGTGTTCATATACTGAGATCTTGAGTACATATTTGAGGAAGGACTGCATTTGCAGAGGTACACCATAGATTAAATATAAGTTCCATCCAAAAAGAAAACAAAAGGTAAAATATTTATTTTTAATACAAATTATTAAAATAAATCTTGTACAAGTGTCCTCCCAAAAGTGACTGCACTCCTTTTAATGTTACCTTGATCACTTAAATCAAGCTATACTCAGTAAACAGGATTAATCTGCTGTTTCTTTCTGCTTGTCTGGTGTGTGAAGTCTGAAGAGATTTGTCCTGCTGCCTGAAGTCGACTAAATTATATTTCTTCACAATTCCTAAAGGAAAGCAAATCTAGTGGAACAACTTCTCAGATTATAACTTCATTTCTGTGAGACATCCTGGGGGAGATATTCTTTGAGGTGTCTGAATTACACTGTCCAAGGCACTCAACATGCTCCACACTGCCAATGTGCCCTGAGATCTCACACCTTGTCAAGCACCAGTGATGCCCAGAGAGATGAAAATTAACCCATCATAACTTAGAAGTGCCATTGACAGGACTCTGACTGCACCAGCCTGCAAGCAGATATGAAAGAAAGAGTGAAAGTATGCAGCAAACTCTTTGCAAAAACTTCAAGAACTATATTTTTTCATGCAATATTTACTCCCCCAAATCATATGCAAAGGGCCAGACTTTTCTTTACCTTGAAATTTGTCTTTCAGATAAATCTGTATCACTTAAGAAACATCAGTAATACAAAACAAAATCACTTTCCATTTAATATTTGTGCCATCTTGCTTTAGCATGACTCCCAGACATGAAACAGACACCAGCCTTGCAGTGTTAGAATGCACAAAAACATTTTGAAAAATTATAAAAAAGAAAAAATCTGCTTTTAATGAGACTGGACATCAAAGAGAAACACACAGCTATGTGTAGGGATACATACAGTGGAATCTGTTTTATGGGAGACTGCCATAAAGATCAAGTGCCATCATTTCTGTTGAGCAAAGTCTCTAATTTAGGCTGCTACTTTTGGGATTGCATCCCTCCAGAAAAATCTTGTATCACAGAATTTAAAAGTAGAGATTTAGACTATTTTAAAGCAGTAATAGTGGATCAATCTAGGACTTCATTTCAGCGTTTCAAAAACATACACACTGGCAGTGCCTAAATGGCACAGCAGAATTCAGAGCTGGTAGTAGAGCAGATGCTACTACTTCTTACCCTTCAGCTATGCTTCTTTTAATTTTATTAGAACAAAATAAGCTCAGCTAAAAATACTTGTTAATATGTCTGCATTAGTTAACAGCCTGCTAGGAGTTCTAATTATTATTGAGTTTATCATGGAGTATTACAGTATGCCCTTTCTTTAAATTTCTAGAGACCACTTAAGATGCAGATTGTTAGCTGTATAAATATTTGTTGATATTTAAGATGCATAATTCATTTGTTTCCCCCAAAAAGCCATGCAGCCTTTTTTGAAATACTGTTAAAATGATGGTATTTTATTGAAAACTGTGCTGCTTAGCCAGTTAGGGTTCTTGCAAGAGATGAAGAGTTGTGAATTTGGGTAATGACAGTGGGTGAACAGGATAGAAAAAAAGGATAGATGAAGAGTTGTGAATTTGGAGAATGATAATTCCTTTTAAAATTGTTCTTGGATATTGACTTAAGAATTGCGTCTTTATATTTTTAACCAATTTGTAAAAGACAAGACATAGGATTTGTAATTGATTAAACAAGACAAAAGTATCAGTTGCAATGATTGTTCATCCAGAGTTTTTTCCTCGTAAGACACAGCAGAATTCCTTATATTTTCACTTTTTCCTGTGAAGGTTCTGTAGGAATTCAGTGAGCTATTATTGGTCAGGATTAGATCAGAAACAAATCATCCAAATTTCCATCTTTTTTCAGAAGGCAGGCGTTCTCTTTGGCTTGTGTAATTCAACACATTTTACAGAAAAAATATGGCCATTAGCTGCTGTTGCCTTATAAATAATATTTCAATTAAAAGTCATAAATGAATTAACATAACTGCAAATCACTCTAAGTATCTCTTTTATTTAATATTCAAAGAGTTTTCCTTTTTCTTTCAGCCTGGATTTATCATTCTGTATTCAGTTTATAAAGATTAATTCAAAATGCCATGAATATGTTGATTTTAATTTTATTCAAGTCCCATCACCCCTTTGACTAGAGCTACTTCCTTATTCTCCTAACCATTACATTTGTTGCCAAGTTGCAATCTTGACTTCAATCAGAGTCACTTTGCCCATGCCAGTATCAGCTGGTTTTCTCACGGGGCTCTCTGTGGGTTAGCTTTCTCTCTTGTAGCTGGAAATGTGTAAGATAAAGCCTGTGGAGAGGAAAAAAAAATCTCCCCAGAACCCCCTCAAAGCTCCCCAGGATTTGTTCATGTACAGCAGCCTGTATTGTATTCCAATATATTGTTTTGATATAAATGTTGCCTGCCAGAAATCTGAGTCTTTAATGTAGAAATAATAGTCTAGCTCTGACTGCTTTGCTTATTTGCTATATTATCATGTGTTCACTCTCTGATCACTGACCTCAGTAGCCCTTTCCGGCTCAAAAATTATATTTTCATGTCTTTTCCATTTTGTCTGGAAAAATATCAAATCATGACCTTTTAAAAAATATATTTTAGCATATGTGTCCTCTGCAAGCAGAAACCTTGCAAAAGAACCCAAACCAAAATGGAAAAACATTCCCCCAAACTGGGTAGAATTCTTGTTTATTAGCTCTTGGAGACTGCTGGGCTTTCTTCTCTTTTGAGTGAAGTTTCATTAACACTTTCTTGCTCCATATTAGCAAAGTATGGACCTCATGACTTGTTCCTTTTATGATAAATTGGAAAATTCACCAAAGACAAAAATGGAATGTGACAGAAGTAGGGATGAATTATCAAAGGGATAGAGAGAAGAAAAAAATCACCAAATATTCCTCTAATGAAACTTGTCACTACCTAATGAAAAGAGTTGAAGGAATTTCTCATTAAAAACTGTTTCCTCTATGAATGCACATGTGCACTATTATTTAGGGGCAAAAGCTTCTCATCTGAATCCCACTTTTTATGTTTAATTGCAATGTGTTCAGACTCCTTGCTATGATTCACCATCACTTAGTTGTTAGGTTTCTTTATTATGTTGTTCAGTTTTCATTCCCCCCTCAAAAACTGAAATACCAATTTACTTGACCAATGGTTAGCTAATATTTTTGTCACATTGCTGAGCTCTTCCTTTTTCTGTCTTAATTTTTTCTTATTCTTTTTCTTTTCCTTCTAGTCATCTGCAAAGTTAAGTTTTTTCTCTGCTTGGTAACTTAACTCACCAGGACATTCACAGTAAACATATAAAATTAATAAAGATACTGGTCTGGAGTATTTTACCACATTTTGACCCAAATGATAAAATAATATTACAAAAAAAAGGAAAGAAGGGAGGACTATTTTTTCTAGCTTTGAATATCTTTAAGTTATGTGAGTTGCAATGAAACAAAGAAATATGTTCTTCCCTAAATAATTTCAGGTACATTTTTAGTATAACACCATGTGCTGGTGTATTACTATGTGGACATGATTGCCTAATTATAAAGGCAAATGGAAGTTTACAACTTGGGAACCAAGTCTTCCTCAGACAGTTCTCAATGAATAGAAATTCTACATACATATTTATGGTAAAATTTTTCACTGAGTGCTTAATTCCCTTTTGTTCTCTGAGAGCCTGGATATAAAATCAAAAGAGATGTTACATTACACTTTTTTGCCTCTTGGCATTTTCCAGGAACAGCAATGTAAGATTTGAGTTGACCTTGCTTTAATACAGTACAAAAGTATGTGCTTGTCAAAGAAATATGACATCGTACTAATAGCCTCTTTCTCTTAAATTGCAGCCTATGTAGTTTTTGCCATCACACAGAACAATTGTGTACTGTTCTGTGTAACATATAGAAAAACAAGAATTTAAGAAATATTTTCCTTGTGCTCATATACACGTAAATGTACAAAATTCCCAGTTAGAGCTTTTGATCTGCCTTCAAAAAAGGTCAGCTGAATGATTTTACCTTTATTTTTCTAATGCACTAGCAATTTCAAAGGGCAACAAGATAACAGGGCTTCGTGCATTCCATTCTCAATAGATTGTGTTTCCTCTGATAGAGTAGTGGGCTGAGTATGGTAATGCCATTTCCAAAACTCAGGCTAGACCCTCTTCACAGTACATCATGCCACATGGGCACAGCCTCTCAGGTGGCTCTAGTTTCTGGGTGTTTGCATTGCATTCCTCAGTTCGGTGGGCCTCACACACTATAAAGATCCCAGAGGTAGTCCAACAGGAATACAGGACTTCTGGGTATTAACACAGCAAAGGTAGCAATAGTTACCAAGGCCATGGTCAAGTAATTGTGATCATTTCACTTGACAGTCTCACAAAAATTCTTTATGCATCTCAATGAATTGCAGAACTGAAACAATTGAGATAAATGTAATTTGAGAGAATTGATGGAGTTATTGAGCTGTCAATATCAGCCACATAACCACTTTGCTCTAGGTGGAGGTATGACCAGCCCTTAGCTCATAAAACGAAAGTGTATTTTAGCTGTTGATCAGAACTCAAAGTCTCTTGAAAATCCATATTAGTGCCTAAGTTATTAAGACTTATACCTCGTCTTTTCTTCATGAAATGGATTCCTCATAAGATTAATAGAAATCTAAGGATTGGAGTCAAGGAGAAATTAATATGCTGCAGAGGAGAATAATGCTTCCCATCTAGCCTGTAACCAAGAACACAACTAAAGCCCACACAGTCAAAGAGATGTATACTCGTATATCTTCATACTAGCACAGAATGGATCCTCAGCTAGCAGAGACGGTGATGTGGTTTTTCACACTGTTCCTCAGCCAGGGATTATTTCCACAGAATAGTGATTTTTCCTGTAGGTAGCAGATGGACTTTTCAATTGAGATCTCATTCCTGCTCCTCCACCACAACCCCTTTTATTGCCTGTTAATCCTAATGAAATGTTCTACTAGAAATTTTGAAATCCAGCCTTAATATATATTTTTTATGTATGGCATGTTTACATATAGCACCTTTTTCTTAAGGTGCAGATGCTGTTAGGAAGAAAAATATTTTTAGTTAACAAGGAAAGGAAAAAACAGAAGCATAGATTATGCTATCCCACACACCACTGGTGTCCCTGCTTAAGTGTTGAGTAGACCACTAATCTCACACTGAATATTGCAGAAACTGAGATTTAGAAAAGATAAGCAGCATGGATAAACTCAAAAAGGAGAGTAGAATTCCCACTGTCAAAAAAAATGCCATTGATCAGTAAAAATCAAACAAAACTAATAAAACTTTTGAATGTTTAATGGGAGACCAGATTAATCAGACTAGACATCCAAGTGAGATAAGCAGAATTCTGTTATCAAGAGATTAAAGACAAGAATTGAGCAGAATTCATTGCCTACAAGAATATTCAGAAATAACAGCTAGAGCAGAAGAAGATTTTGTGAGAGAACAAAATTACAGCATTCTTTTAGGCTTTAAACACTAAAATATGATTTCATAGATTAGTTTGAACTACAAGAGATCTCTGAAGCCAATTTTGTCCAATCTGCTCCTCAAAGTGGGGCCAACCTAAGCCAGATTTCTTTAAATCTTCTCCAGTTTGATTTTTAATTAAGAGATGAAGATTTCACAACCTCTTTGTGCCACCTTATCCAATTTTTTACTACCTTTCATAACATAATCAGGATTTCCCGTCCTGCAGCTCAACCTTTGCCATTTTTTTTGTTCTGTTCTGTAGTTCTGTCTCTGTTTTCATCCACATTACACTCTCTGACTAGACAGTTATAAGCAATAGTAAGGTCTCTCTTTACCTTTCTGTTCTCCAGATTGAGGAAATCTATTTCTTACAGTCTCTCACAACCAGATCTCAGCCTGTGTTATTGCATGGGATTAGTCCATCTCTATTCCAGGGCTGCATACTTTCTTTGTGGTGAAGTCCCTTTAAATCCTTATCTCCAGCCTTTTGAGTACCCTCTTACTGACTGACCCTATGCTGAGTTTACTGAGCACTTCCCACACCAATCTGGCTTCACCCAAAATCTTGCTGAGGTGCTCTCTGTCCCACTACCCAGACCATTAGCACTGACTTTAAGAAAAATTATCTTTAGGAGTGATTCCTGAGAAAAACCACTGGCAATCAGCAGTCTTTTGGACTTCATTCTGTTGATCACAACTCCTTGACCCAACAATAACCATTTGTGTGAGGTTTATGTATCCTTCTCTTGCATCTGATGCTGGCCAATTCTACATTAATCAGTGACCCAATATGACCTTCTACCCAGTATGACCTTCTAAGAAATACTTCTCTGTGGGTTTTTAGTTTTAGTGAACTATTCAATAGACTTTATAAATAAATGGTTCCAAACCATGGAATGTGCAGAGCTATTAAAACGAGCTGAATAAAATGCGGGAGTAAGAAACATTCTGGTTTTCTTTGTTTATTTCAAGCTAGAGTTGGTGTTTAGATTTGGTTTCTTCTTGCAGACTTCTGTGAAACCTATTTTCACCAGGAAGATTCAATTTCTGAGAGTCTTTTTTCTTTTCTTTTTACTCAAAATACTGCAACCAGTCCCTGTCACAATTAAGTTAGTGTGATTTGCTGTTCTGTCCCTGCTTGCTATTGTACTACTGTGCAGTTAGCTCCTGACAAATCAAAGACCAGGGTATGAGTATTGCAAATCAGATTTGGAAAGTGTTTACTTCAGGGAAATTTGTATAGTTAGTATAGTATATTACATTCTAAGCAATGATTCACTCACTGTTCTTAACATGACAAAAAATGAAACTAAGGGCAATATTTTGATATGTTACCATAATAATACAAACTTTCTAAGGAAAAATTAATGGGCTTTATTGTTTTATGTAATAAATAAAAGGAATGGTTGGCCATTTCATGACTCTGTCTAGTAGTATAACAGCACAAGTGGAACATCAGCTCAAGTATTGTAGCATCATGATGGAGCAGATATTTCTTCCCATAGTATCTACTGTGTAACTCATGTCAGGTGGGATTTTTGGTATTTGGGGGTTGGTTATGGGGGAATTTTTGGGGTTTTTTTCCCCCAAGCAAGCAGATTGCTAGTGTTGAAGTGAATTCAAATTTGCTCAGCATCATTGGCCTGAATTTTATTCCTGCCATAAAAGTTTTGCTTCAGTTTCTTTTGGTAATATTTGTTGTTTTTTATTAGTATGCCTAGGATAGTGGGAGTAGACATTATAAAAAGTCTTAGCTGGAGTGTCAAATAAGGAAGATTCTACACTGAGAACAGCTTTTCCAAGCTGCAGGCCAGATGGTAGCTTTGGTACTCAGAAGCTGAAAGAAGTAGCTGGAGTTATGTCAAGAGAAATAGTTAAAAAAATAAGAGAAAAAGGAAGCAAGAGAGATTGTCAAGTCAAATCATCACAAGTAACTATTTGTGCTACCCTTTTCGTGTCTGAATGAATAGCTGTATTATTCACATAATAATCTAGCAAAAAAATGTAAAGAAAGGATGAGGAACAAGGCGAAAATACAGAATATTTATATAACCCTATACATATATAAATCATTCTATTCATCTGTGGGATATTGTCAACCCATGATGTCATAATACAACTTTCAAATTAGGGATTGAAACTGCTACTTGTCCAAACCTATGGGTTAGGAACTACATGGACACCAAAATGCCAAGACAGCACGATGCATTAAAAGCCAATGTCTTCTACTTGTGCACCTTGAAACCCCTCACCCTGATGTGACTGCACCAGTCTGTAACCTGCACTGTACCACTGCCACTCTGGAACTAAGGCAAGGGCTGCTGCAGTTCTAGCTTCATATTTCAGAGACATCTTAAAACATACTGAAGGATAAGAAAATGATAAAATGCTTCCAGATTATGGAAATTTTCTCTCTTTTTTTCAGACATGAAATTTTCAACCCCACCTCTAAGAGTGGTCCAGGACTGCTCAGAAAAAAGTTGCTTGCTGAGATGTGCAACTTTAATAGTAGGGTGATAGATTTTCTACCTTAAGCAGCAGCTAACAGGTGTGAACACATGACTGCTGTTATTGTGCTGTGCTCTCACAAAGGAAAAAGATACATTGATTCCCTCATTTTTTACAGAAAGTGGCAAAAAATACAGATATATACATAGAGATATACACACACTGACACACACACACGTGAATTTTACAGTCCAAGTCAGATGGATCCAAATCAGGTGTATGGCAAACACTTTTAGTAGCAGGCATAGAAAGCAAGGGGTAGCTGAACACCATTCAAAGAGGAATATGTTGTTGCTGCCATGAATTGATCTCAAAACTAGTGACAACAATTTTTCATTCTTATAGCATGTTCTTGCTGGAGGAGACATTCCAGAGTAACAAGTTCTACAACAATTTATGGATTGAGAGAGAAGTGGAGTCTGTAGGGCTTATTGAAGTTAACAGTAGCTCTTAGGTAATTTTTTAACACTGTGCTTCTACCTAAGTTTGTGAGATAAAATAGGTTTACATACCTAAGTTTTATATGTATGATTTGCTTTGGATAACAAGAGGATAATTTAAAGATTAAAGGAGCTGCATTCTTTTCATATGTAAATGTGTCAAAATTTCATATTTAGACAATATGTCTCCTATATATAAAACTAGAAGAGGAAATTCCCTTATTGACAGAAGATTGAGTATGACTAGCTGGAAGGGAGCAGCAGAATGGATTTTATGAGCAGGATTTTAAAAATTTTTTGAGAAAGCCTAACTGCTTCTGTTCTCAAAAGACAAGAACTGTTGCATTTTGGAGCATTTGGAAAACAAACTGTTAGGCTTGGAAGGCAGAAAGAGGGGAAGAATTTCACAGCTGAAGAATGTAAAACATGCCTCTCTTTCCTGAAACCAACTGCTGGCTGAGAAATTCCCTGTATACACTGACAAAAAGATGTTTTTAAAGAAAGAACTACCATTCTTGAATATTTGGTTTGTGATGCATTGGAGAGGTTGTGAAAGTCTTTAGAGAACATACTGGTATATTTGCTACCTAATAACTTCAACAAGCACTTAATGTCCTTTGTGGAGATATAGTAAAAATTCTCAATCAATTTATTTTATAATGGAGTTTAAGAGGTGGTTTTATCATGGTCTACAAGCACTTAAGTGAGGAAAGCCATCTGATGGTAATGACTTTTTAATTCACTGGAAAGTCATAGTGACTTGCAGTGGGTAGAAGATGATGCTAGATAAACCCAGGCTAGAACTGAGGTATGTATACTAAGTAAAGCTAATTAGGCATTGAAAAAGCCTTCTTGGAGTCATGATGGATCCCTCACCACATGAAGTCTAAAAGTTGAGGCTGGATATCCTTTACTGGAGTTCATGATAGTTCAAGTAGAAGCCATAATCTTGATACAGGAATTAGTGTGTAAAGTTCTTTGTTATGTGGCTTTCCAAAAATCATACAGGTATTTTACTGATCTGTTCTGAATTTAAATCCACAAAAACTAGGCAAATGTTGAATAATTATTTTTTTTTATGTTATTCAGAAACTCCACAGATGTTTGCACATAACGGGATTGAAACAGTTTTGTGTAAGTACACTGGTGTAAGACAAAATGTTCCAGACAAAAGAGATATGAAAAATGAGGTTCATTCTCCTGGTAAAATTTAAAGAGTTTAATGAAAGACAATAAGAGATAAACAATAAAACAAAGGTTTCCTATGGCTGGGAGCCTTGGCGCTTTGCCAAGGGCACACCTGCTGTTTTTGGAGACTCCCCTTAAATATACCAGCCTGTTACATATTCACAGATCTATATGCATATTCAAACTTTTCAAAGAACTTGTTTCCATGTTTCTAGGAACGGTTTTACATGGCTACTCCTTGGGTCTGCCTTTTTAGAGCATGTGTTCTTCAGTTTTAATTCCTTTTTATCATCTTTTGATTTGGGCTTTGGTCTCTTCTTTCACAGGCAGCGAAAGATGATAGTAGCTTGGGCTCCTTTTGGAAGTTATCTTATCTATTCAAGAACACAACACCTAAATTCTAAAACTACAGCAAAAAGCCATTATACATATAACATTCATCTTAATACTTGCAAAAAGCCAATCCCAAGCTTGCTTTGCAAAACAAGTTTCATGATAGTTATCTGGAACACTAGGATGATGTCTGTTCTTGCAATGGTTCTCCAAGCTGTAACAGATATATGAATCTTCACAATGCAGAGAATGAAAGGTGGCAATTATAAACCTTTCTTTTCCACTCTCAATTTTTTTTATTGCTGAGTTTAGTCCTGGACACTGGTCTTAGATTGCTGTGTTTCCTTTTTCCAACAGAGGCAAAAAATGCTGTAATTGAAAACTCTTGATTTGAAGTAGAAAGTAGTGATTGAGTTACTTGTTACAAAGCCAGGATCAGTAACCAGTTTTGTTTTTTTTTTTTTTTTTCCCTAATCTAGCCAAATGTAAAAAAAAAAAAATTAAAATACTCATGAGGTTAGTGTTGGAAATGCTGGAGGAATATACAGTCTCAAACTAAAGACTGAATAAATTGCAGTAGAAATCATATTTCCTTGCTTTTTAATTGCAGTGTTTGGATGAAAGAGTAAAAGAGATGTTAGGTTTTTAATTCCTACAGGAATATTCATCAGAATCCAATCTAACCTCTCTGTTTAAGGATACAGTACATTTTTTTTTTTAATTTTAGCTCAATAGATGCATTAAAATTCTGCCCATTTAATTTATTCACTCCTGATTTCTCTCAGAAAGTAGAGACAGTTTAGATACTTGTCAGCACATATTAAAAAGGCAATCTTTAGGCTCATTCTGTTGATAAAGGAACTGATACACCTAACTCAGTTTTTGCACATACTATATAAAATTTTAAAGGACTTTGCCTTTCTTACCAATTGAAAGCTAATTAAGGGTATTGATTCCTCTTAATGAGCTGCAAGCACTTTTAAAAAGGCCAGACTTGAAGTGGGTTATGTGGAAACGTATAGAACTTTCAATATTTTTATTTCATTGCTATTTAAGTATGCACCTGAAGAACATTTGATGAAATGTTAGAGAGCAATGAATAACACTAATGTTTTCCAGCTACGTAAATGAGTTGGGTTAGAGCTGACAAGTGTTCTCTGTTATTTGGCCACTATTTCACATTGTACATCCTCAGCTTTTCAATTTTTGTTAAAAGGGGTTGAGCTGGAGAACCTTGGCTCATTTAGCAGTTCCTCTTCTCCAGCAGGGGCTGTGAACAGGAGAAAAGAATGAACTGAACATGCAAATTTGATGCTTGCACCTAATACTTTCCCATCCTCTAACCATCTTCAGGTGAGGGGATTTCCTGAATCTCTGTACTTCAGCTGCTATCCAGTAAATCACAAAATGCTTCTTTAAGATAATTTTTCTTATTTCTTGAAGACATGTACAGAAGAAACAATCTTTTTTTGTCTTGTATAGGTTTGGACGTAAAACAGTGTTTCTTGAAAATAAGTATAATTGTGACAAGTCTAAATGCAAAACAGTATGCCTAAGGAGTAAAAAGAACTCATGTGTTTAAAAGGGTTGAACCACCATGGTTATGAAAAAGATGGAGAGGAAAATCTACTCACTGGGAGTTAAAAAGATGTGAAATTTCTTACTGAAAATATTTATTAGGAATTTTGACACATATCTCCTACTTAAAAGTGTATATTTTTCTGGCCCATTATGAGATCTTTCAAAAAAACTGTAAAAGATCAAGTCCCCTAAGTGTCTATTCATCAGAATCATTATTAAATATGACAAGAAAAATTAATTTCATTTATTTAGCTATATATTTTTATCAATCACTCAGTTGCAGTGAACCCTAGCTCCTTGTTTTTCTCAAATATTGTGAGAAATAGTTCAGCTTCAGTGACACAGTTCTGTACGTTCAGCATGGCACCTGATACTGGGAAATGCACCATTCTCATTCTGGAATAGTTTGGACATAGCAGAGGTAGGATTTTCATATCTGATTTTGAACATCCACTATCTGAGCTAGTTAACCAGACTCCAGTTATAACCAAAGATGAGAAACCATGGGTTTTAGGGTGAAAATCATGTCATCTTAAAGAAGAGGTCTAAAAGAGACAGATGTCTCGGAATGTAGCCGTGCTGTTTACTCTTCCTGACTGGAAAGGGAGCCTAGGGTGACTGCCTCAGATGCAGATGTCTAACTTAGGTGTGATGAATCTCTCTCTCGGGTTTCTCCTGTCCCTCCTTGTTAACTGTCAAAATAATCCTTCTTCAGATTGAAAACTTTGGAAATAAGTCTTTTAGGAAACCAAATGTCTTTATGGCTTTAAAGCTTTATAAAACTTTTGCCATTTCAAGCATTTGTGAGCAGTAATTAAAGAAGGTTTGAGCTGTAAGCCAGCATTGCCGTGTACTTTTGCACTGTTGCCCTACTCAGGTATCCTGAGCTCTTTCTCATGCCTTCAATATAATCTCTCATTTTGTAGCAACACTCTTTTCTTCTTTTCTCATTTTCAGTGTGTGGGTTGTTAAAAACCAAAAATATGCCCAGGTGTAAAATTGCTGAGCTTATCTCAAATCACTTCAGTTGTTTCCACTGTGTTCAGAGGCATCCCTCTCCTTCTACTGATATTTTCAAATATTTAAAATTAAAATCTTCATGTTGCCATTTCTTCCAAGTTAAAACTTGGTGTCTTGGACTAATTTTGATACTCCAGAATAATATAATAATATTATAATTAATATACTAATAATATAATAATAGAATAGGATAAAGTCCAGATCTATCTACAATGATATAATAGAGAAAGTAATAACAAAAATGTTATTATGAACTGTAGGACTTTGGATTTCATTTTGCAAATATGTAAGAAGAGTAGGAAGCTTGCTTCTTAGTCATTTTCTTTGCAGCACGACTGACGGATTTCTAACTATTGTAAGCCAGAAACTAGCTGCCACTAAATAAATTTTATTAATGAATTGGTGTTAACTGACACTAGCAGTGCCAGTTAGCAATATATAAATGAATCATTACAGTGACCAGATAGATCACACACGCAGTTTGTCAGTCTCTCCATGAAATATATACAGCATTCACAAGAATATCTGAGCTGCTGACAAGGAACTCAAGACTTTCTGTTTAAATCACAGATGAATCCTGGAAAGGAATACATGATTCTTCACATTACTAGAAAACAGCATTTGAACTTCCTTGACAGTGTTGGCTTCATGAGCATTTTACTATGTTCTATGAAACTCCAAGGAGAAAATCAATTTTCACATAAAGAAACAAAAACAACACTGTGAAGGGGTTTCAGAGGGTACAAATGTGTTGCTCTTCAAGATCCAAAGATTACACTTCTTTGGATATTAATGGGGATGTGTGAATGCAAGTGCTTATTCTGTAGAGTTGTCCAGTCTCCTTTTTTTTTCAGTAACTTTCATCAGAACTTATCTTCCGTATAATTTTAACTCAAGGAGCATCACCATTAGCTTGGGCTTTGATCAGACATAGAAATCTCTAAAAATGGACTACCTAGACAAGTAGGTGGAGCATGGTTTGACATTTCAATGTGAGGGTGCTGAAAAAGGTGATGCAGCGCTGGTTAAGGTACTGAGTGCTGCTTTACACAGCTACCCTGCTGTTAAAGTGGTATTTTGCAAAATAATTTTAAGAACTTGATAGAAATGAATCCTACTCTGAAAAATCAGTTGAAAATGCCAGCAAGAGACCAATTTTATGCTGTCTGTATGTTTGAAGTAGGTGTTTATCTGCAAGAGAATTGACTGACAATTAGTCGTAAAAAGATCCTCTTTGGGGGACAGTCAGAAAAGCTAGCAAAAGTTAGTCTTCTAATCTGGATCACTCTCTTGAGGATCCCTTTCCTGAACTGACTATAATGAAAGCCTGGGGAAATTAGTCTTAAGTTGTCCATGACTTGAGTTAGCCTTTGTGAATATCCCTCTGTGAGATACACCAAAGTAAAATGCCTGCTATAGTCCTTAAACTGACTGCTCCTCCACATCACACTTAAAGTAATACATAAGCAAAATGGATGTAAATATAAATTAGTTTTGAAGTATGCAGAGTTCTAACATTCCCTTTATCAGCCACAAAATCTGAAGAGGAATCAAAGTGTGGGTGACCTGTGTCCCTGAGGTAACTTGAATGATGAAAATTGTGTGGAAGAAGGGAATTCAAGGCCAGATTTTCATTTCATCACATAACATCTTTCATGTTGTGCTCCTAGTCTATCTTCCTTTTATCCATCTCCTGTGTGTGTGATTTAATAGAAAAATGGATTGGGCAAATTAAGGGCCTGAGAAGGTGCATTAGAGTCCTATGTGTGTATATATATTAATATATATTATTTTATGAGTGTTATTACAAACACTCATTTTTGAACAAGGGAGTGTCCTGCCATTCCAGAGGTATTGCAGGGTACATCCCGGCCATTTACATGATGGTAATCTAATGCAAGACCTCTGAGGTGTGCCCTTTGGGAATTGACATGCTCTTTGGAATCTGAAGGTGAGATGCATTACCCTATATGTTAAGTGGCAGAGGCCACTTGTTATATATATCTGATAGAGGCCAGTATTCTGTGGCAATTAGGTTGAGTCAACTGAACTGCCTTTTAGACTCTCTGAAGTCACATGTTGTTGACTTTCTAATTTAAGAAAAATCTCCATAGAATTTACATTCTCTGACTCTACATTGACTTCCACTCAGAATCATGTTTCCAAGCAGCCACTTAACCTGGTCTACCACAGAACTATATAGAATCATAGAATGGTTTGGGTTGAAAGGGACCTTGATGGTTATCTTGTTCCAGCCTCCCTCTCGTGTTTCTCCTAACAATGATATCACAATGCAGGTGTGTCTTTCTTCAGTCCTTCTCTACCTTCTATTTTTGTCCACATGCCAAAACATCTTCAGTACTGCACTGTAAATCCTGAGAAATGGGTGCAAAATAATCAATACACACATTCCATAAAACAACTATTAGGTTTCTTATAGCTATATTGCTGCAACTATTGAAATTCATGGCAAAGCAGGATTTTATTGCTTAGTTATGACTCAAAAATCACTTTTGCCCCATCAGATTCCAGTTGGCTACATTAGTTTTTACTTTAGGCTGTTGGTACAAATCATCACTTTCTCTGAAGGTCAGAGGTACTATTTTAGGAGGATGGATTTGTATTTTTTTGCAACTGATTGTCACAGATAATGGAAAATGGCAACTGGTTTTGTTCTCAGTGGGATGTGTCTGTAAGTAATTATTAAGAAAGACTAGAACTTTGTATGGCTGATTGTCTATTCTCTTAAAACTATAAATAAAAATGGAGAGCAATTAGGGCTAAAGGACAATCTGGATGTAATTTGTGTTCAATGCCTAACACAGCAGGACTCTAATTCAAATGGTGTTATATGCCATGATATGATATTTCCACAGTTCTGTGATTCCCAGATTTGAGCCTGAAAAAGCTCAAACGCTATAAAAAGTTATTTCTAGCAAAGTGGATTTCTGGAAATGCTTGAATTACATGAATGTATTCTTTTGCGATATGTGGCACAGGTCCTCCCACATGCAAGGTTTTCCCAAAGCTCTGGAAAACACATTTTTGACACATCTTCATCCCAAACAAAATCCCATCTCCAATAAGGCTGGCCCAGCTATAAAACATATCATAAGTACAAGGTCTAAAGGACAAAACTAATGTATTCAGAAGTTAATTCTTTTGAAAAAAAGCTTTTAGAATGGCTAGAGAAGTAAAATGTAAAGAGGTAGAACACCCTCCAGCAACAGTGGAAACACTAACAAGGATTATTTATCATAAATAAAAGACATTCAAAGTGACATGGCAAAGCACAATAGCCCCTAGTTGTGCGGGGACTGGGTTACCCAACTATGCAATTCATATTGGAGACAAATGGTATCTTATAAAGCTCATGACATGTTAAATGCTCAGTTCTGAACTGCAAAATGCCTGAAGTTTTTTAATTAGAAATGCAGCTGTGTCAATTAGATTCAGCATATAGTACTTACACTTTCTAGTAGTACAACTGGGGAAAAATACCTGCAAAAAATAAGATTGTGTGAAAATTAAAACAGCTGATAACTTGTGTGCATGTGTGGCCTGCAATTTACCTTCAGCTTAAAAGGTAGAATAAAAATAAAACCATATTTACAAAACAACACAAAACCTTCTAGGTATTCTTTCGTGTTTAACTACTCTGCAATCACATTCTTTATTCACTCAGCATTCAGATTACTTAATACTCTTCATAGCTTGTTTAGGTAATTTTTATATAATCATATAAAGCAAACAATAACATTTCAACATTGGTTGATCTATTATTTTGGTCCAGTAGTGAAACTGTGCATTTAGATCTTTTTTCAAACTCTCACTTTCTCACCAGAAATGCAAAACACTTTCAATAAGTCATTTGGGATTGCCAAAATCTATGTTTGTTGTGACTGATTTCTGTAAACACAGAAGCAGGTCAGTTAGCTCAGCTGCCTCAGAAACATACAAGATGAGGTACATCCCTAATGTCCCATTTTTTCCATCAAGCCTGTGTCCATTTATTGCCCTGACTCCTGCTCCTCAGTGCCACCATGTGTGTACTCCATAATGATGTGTTACAGTCTAGGATGGCTGTCCATTAACAATAACACCATGGAGCAGCTGCAGATATCATCATAAAAATCCAAAAAAATAAACAAATCAAACAATCTAAAAATTACTCTACTTAGGACTTATCTTGATGAGTAGCAAGATATCATCTTAGACATGTAATTCTGTTTATCCAGAGAAGGACAAGAGAGCTGCTGAAGGATCTGGAGCACAAGTCTCATGAAGAGAGGCTGAGGGAACTGGGGGTGTTTAGTTTGGAGAAAAGGAGGCTCAGGGGCCTTCTCACTCTCTACAAGTAGTTGAAAGTAGGTTGCAGCAAGGTGGGGGTTGATCACCCAAGTAACAAACAATAACACAGGAGGAAGTGGTCCAAGGTTGTGCCAGGAGAGCTTTAGATTGGATATTAAGAAAATTTCTTCCTCAGGAGAGTTTATGTATCCTTGGCCAGATTTCTGCTTTTTTCAGATCTGCTAACCGAGTAGTCTGACAGCTGCAGTGGCTCTCCAATTTTATTCCGGAAAGGGATAGAGGAAAAAAACCACACATACTTCTGTTCCTAACCACTGACTGGATGGTGATGCTGCTCAGATCTGCCAATGGTGATGATCTGAGGCAGGGCTGGTATGCTGTCTCTAATTTATTTTGGCCATCTGCTTTTCCTCCTTCTAATTGGTGCATGTTAAGAGAGAAAATATTTCTAAAGAACAGTTAAGATGAGGATGCTCCTGGACTCACTAAAAGCAGATTGAAATGTAATATTTGTTTCTCATTGGGCAGATCAGTCTGTATCTCAGCAACCATTTCATATTTGGCAAGACTATTCCTTTTACATAAAGAGATTACATGCACTAAGATTGTTATTGGTATGAAGGATGCAGTAGTAAAAGTGAGAAAAGATCTTTTTTAGCAGGTTCTGCACACTTGTAAAATATTTATGTTGTAGGCTGCATATACTAGAGTTTCTTTGTAAACATTGGGCTTTATGCATCTTACTAATGCTCAGGAGATGAAAAGTGTATTCAAATAGGGGCCCTGAAGAAGGATTTATGTGCTCTGATCCTTCACTCTGAAATAACAGCCATAAGGTTTGTCCACTGGCTTCTCTCATCATCTCAGGGGACCTCTTGGGAAAGTGAGCCTGAAGTTTAATGTGCTGTACTTTTCTGACCCTAACACCATGGGTTTGTTCATGGAGAGTTAATTTTATTAAAGACTGAACTCTCATCTGAGAAAATTTCACAACCATGAAGAAGTCTGCCTTCTGAGCCACTGCCACTTTGCAGATTGCAGGAGTGGGAGACAGCTAAACATTGTCAAAATAAAAATAGACAGTGTAATTCTTGTTTCCCCTGCACTTTCTGGCTGGGACTCATGTTTTCTACGTTAACCAGCTGGCAGTACAGGCTGAACTGTCCATCTAAACAAACTGTGTGAAGAGAGGATCATCCACACAGGTGACTTGGTTTACTCTCAGAGGTGCTTCTCTTCCTCTACCAGCTTCAGATGAGACTCTAATAACAACCTTAGACTAAGCTTTAAGGAAATAAAGCAAAGCAACACAAATTATACTTTCAAACAATTTTTTCTCTGTTGAGACTGACATTGCATTTTCAAGCAGCACCAGAGAAACCTCTTCATTCAAGTAGATAAACACAATTTAGTTTTTATTCATTTTGTGTCATGAATGTGCTTTTTTATAATATAGATTAATCAGCCTTTTTTGATGAAGTAAAACCTACTCACCTGCCAGTATTTTGCTGCATTGTTTTCAAATGTCATTTTTCCCAATACTAATCTTAGTTAAAATGCCTTGTAATAATAGCTACACTCTCCTAGTAGACATGATATAAAATTTCAGTAGCATACATTATTTCTCACTGACACTGTACTTGCATTTCTTATTTACAATATTGCTCAAAGAATTATGGTTTGTCTTTATCATTTTACAGGACACTGGTAATAATATATGGATTCTGTTGAAGATAGAGTATCGTACAAGTATTGGATGAAATATTTACCTAGCAAATAGCCTTGCTGGTAAGTCATTTTATTCTTTCTTCTGTTTTGCCCCGTTTCAGGTCCAACTATGTGAAGGAAGGTTTATAATTCTGTTCAATTAGATGTTTACTAAAAAAACGAAACAAAAAAGAAAAAAACCAAATTAAATAGCATATTTTAAATATTTGCAGTTCCCTTTCCCAAATAGCTTCAGTACTACTATATCCTATTTCCTCCCTCCCTTAGACAAACAGTTTCAGTTTCCACTTTGTGCTATTGTGTATCACAAGGCTTTGTAAGTTGTTTTATCTACAGGTAGTCCCTCACCAGAAATGTCCAATGGTCACAGGCTAATGCAAGAGTCACAAAACTTCTTGCTATTTTTTCAGTCCTCTTTTTCATTGCTGGGTTGAGTTTTTTGTAATTTTTTGATTGGTCTTGTTTTATTCAGTATAGATACTGTGCTTTTGGTTTGGTTTTGATGCTGAAGAGTGTTTGTGGGGCTAGAAACATCAGTGCAATTTTATTTGTAGCTGATTAATATATATCAGATACTAAAGACATTTGAATAGAGAGTATCTAGAAAACCACAAATTTAAAAGATTAGTTTTAAGGTCACTGACCAAAACCACCCAAGCTATAGTCTTCTTGGTACCTCCGGTTTATTGTATGATGTTGAGTGAGTATTTTCTAAAGAGCAGGAACTTTATATCTGTGAGGAGATACAGTGATGCATGTACACTAGGTAAAGCAAACCACTTATTTTGTTATGGGTGTTAATCCAGCCATTCATGACAAAGAGAATAGGATGCTTTTCAAATGTTTACAGATGAAAACCACATATTAACTGAATTATTCTTCTTTACATAATTGGAGAGCACGTTAGGTAGCTGTTAAGAATGACTAAACTCCACTAGGCCTGATAAAACCTATTTCTTCTTAACTATTACCAAAAATGAATAATATAAAATACAACTTTTTGTTCCAAATGGAGTTGCTTTAACTTTTGCATTTTCAATATTGTCTGCTATGCTGATTGCTACTTCCATCCATTGGATGTAAGATCTGCACTTGAAGTGCTGTTAGTGCTGGGATTTTGTATCAAAAATGTGGAAAACAGACCAAAGGTGAAATCACCACATTTGACTTACTAGGTTGCTGTATAAAGATACATGTTCTAGACTGATGAAACACAAAGGACATTTAATTTGTTGTTAGACATGGTGACTGATGTACTTGACACTTTGAAATGTCTCAAGTTGAAAACAAATAGGTCTCCTCTGTTAAGTCTTTATCAGGAAGAAAGAAAATATCTGGGAAAAGTATTAGTGTTGTATTTTCACACATTACCTGGATATGTACCAGGAGGAGGGAATCAAAATCTGTTCTTGTTAGAAGGGGGATTATTTCTACAGATAGTGTTCAAAACTCAACTGGACAAATTCCAAAGCAACCTCATCCAGTTAGACTTGCTTTTGAAGTAAGGGTGAACTAGACATCCAGAGGTCCCTTCCAACCTAACTTATTCTAATGTTCTGGGGTTCTGTGTAATTGGGTGAGATGTGTGATGGTCAGAAAAGTGTTTTATGATATGCATACACCAGGGTACTTTACTTAATCTGCAAGAGAAAATACATGATTTAATATTCAATGGATGAGAGCAACTGGAGGGAAGTTGGGGAGCCAGAAAAGAGGAAGTGGGATTTCTTTAGTAAGGTTAGGATCCAGCTGGGGGAGATAATTAGGTACCTAATACCATAGATTTACACATAATTTGTCCCATGGTTTTGAGATTTTATTTTAAATACTTTTGTTTTAGAGTATAGCTTGCTCTCAGAAGTCTGTAGGATCATGCACTGCTTTGATCACTGGAGGGTACAGATTTTTACATGCTGAGCAAAATTTAAGCTCACTTGGGGAATCAAGACTGATTTTACAGAGGGAACTCTGTCCAGTCTCCCTAGCAGAAGGCCCTAAAACACCACAGGGGAATATGAGTGAATAATACCATGTTTCTGTGAAACGGAAAAATGTTATTTTGCAGTGTAGATAAAAGTACTCCCTGCAAAATGCAAAATGCAAAATAAGCCACCTGCTATGCTCTGTTCAGTATTGGTGCAACCTCAGGAATATCCATGATGGGACACTTAAAAAAGTGCTATAGATCAGCTGGACATAAACCTCTGAGGAGAAACAAGGATGAGTATGAAATGTTCATGAGCAAGAATGAAAAGAAAGGTGGAATTGCTTGAGCTGATTTACAGTGTTGAGCTTAAAATAAATAATAGGCTTTTCAAAAAAGAAATAAATATTTTCTCCATTAAATTCATACTGGAGAGAGAAAAATGTTGGAAAGTTAAACTGAAGTCCATTCAAGGCAGGTAGCAGCAGAGAGCTTAGATTGGGAAAATATAGTGCTGGAATATACTGCTTGGTTATATTGTGGAGGGCTTTCAGCATAGGTTGAAGAATCTTCAGTCAGCTATAAACGATCCCCATTGGGATATAGGATTAAGTCCATCTCCTGTGGTCTCTCCCAGCCCTGCTTGTCTCTAGTACACTCCCCCTGAATCCAGAGCAAAAATTACCAGAAACTCTTACGCAAGGAAACAGTTGTGTAGAAAGGGTGGAGGGGGGAAGGGAGGCTGTGGATAAACTCACCTCTCTCCTGTCCATTAAAGTGGCCAATAAATGCAACCTTCACCTGGTGAAAGTTGTATTGTCTGTCTCAGGAGTAAACAGCATCACCTTGGGCTTGGTGGAAGCTGAATCCTTGACAAGATCATTTACAATCATCTCAAACTGCACTCTCAATGTGTTGAAAAGCATAAAGACAATTATCTGGTTGCCCTGTTTGCTTTAAAAGGGTGTGGCTTAGATGCCCCATCTGAAACCAAACAGCCCTTATATTCCATACATTATCATATCACATTGACATATCTATTGATGAAAGTTATAGATTGATGCATTTAGCAGAAACCAATGCCATATTGGGAATCTGAAGGCTTCTAAACACACCACAAAATAGCTGTGATGGACACCCACAGCAACTGTAACACATGCATGGGCAGAATATGGGTTGGGAAGCACAAGAAATTAGTATTGTGTCTGGAAATAAAATTACCATGAACTCAATAGATAATTACAAGAAGTAACAACTCTGTTTCCAAACACTAGGAATCATAATCCTTTTAGCAAATAATCATGCTGTTTATATGCCTTACAATTAGGTGCATGAATTGGCAGATGAGACACTTCTCTGTATATCTCAGCTGTGTAGAAATATAAGTAGTTATAACAGTTCTTTTCTGTGTAACTAGTAGAATCTGAACTCTTTTGAAAAGGGCTCCTTAGAACTGAGCTCCAGATTTTCATATTTTGTGTTCTTTATCTGCACTTCACCAGCTTGAATAATATCAATTAGAGCTGCTGCTATGCAGTCACCTTTTAATTTTCTGCTTCTTATGCCTTAAAATACTCATAAATTTAGGTGTTGACTGTTCTGGTGAATTTTTTGAATAAGAAAAATCAATTTAAGATAAAAACAAGTGTTCTTTTTGTCTACAAAAATTTCTGGCCTTAATACCCTTGATACTCATCCAGCACAGGTGCTCTACTATGTAATTATTGGAAACAGCTTGAAATAAAACACAGAAATAGGACTGGCAACCTCAAAAATATTGCCATTGCATTAGGTAAAGGCAGTTGTAAGACTGCATGTGTATCATCTTCTTGTCTTTCACTCTCTGATGACCAAAACTGTAGCAGTATTACAGCAAAAGACAATAAAATTGCTATTATCCACTCAAAAACCTTTTCTTGAGTTGCAAATTATTGTAGAGTCAACAAAGAAGTAGAGATTCACTCTGCAGATATCATAGGCAGCCACACCCAAAAAAATTCCAGGATTGAATCCATTGATCAAAAATGTTTTCATCATTTCCATTTCCTTATGGGTTAAATAACAGAAAAATATTGAAGAGAGAGACTCCAGCTGCAGCTGGAGAATTTACAGTAAATAGTTAAATACAACCCCCAGCAGAGTCTGGGAGTTCTCTCCAATACTTGAATACTGCAAGCTGGTTCCTATTTTATAGGAGACCCCAGGTCAAGGAGAAGTAATTAATCCTGCTTTTGATGGAGAAAATCTTGTAGTTTTTCCCTGAAAATGTTTAAAAATGAAGTTTTACTTTAGAAAAGTTACATTCATCGTCATTTCTGGTTTTCTGACATATATGGGCATTTGCTGTCTGCCAATGAACAACTTTCTGCAGTCCTGAATCACCTACATAAGTTAATTTTTATGTGCAAATTTGTTTGGAATTTGACTCTTCACAGCTCTTTCAGCACCACTGCATTTGTTTAGATCTTGTGAAACCCCAACATGAGTACTGCATCCAGTCCTAGGATTCCCACCACAGGACGGATGATGATCTGTTGGAGCGAACCCAGAGGGGGCCACCAAGATAATCAGAAGAAAGGCTAAGAGAATCAGGATTGTTCAGCCTGGAAAAGAAAAGGCATAGGGGTGACCTGATTCTGGCCTTTTGGCACCCAAAGGGAGCCTATGAGAAAGATGGAGAGGGACATTTTTTGCAAGAACATGCAGTGACAGGACAAGGGAGAATGGATTCGAACTGTAAGAGGGTAGGTTTAGATCAGATACTGGAAAAAATTCTTTACGGTGAGTGTAGTGAGGCACTGGCACAGGTTCCCCAGAGAAGTTGTGGGTGCCCCACCTCTGGAAGTGCTCAAAGCCAGGCTGGATGGAGCTCTGAGCAATGTGATCTAGTATAAGGTGTCCCTTCCAATGGCAGCAGAGCTGGAACAAGATGATCTTTAAAGGTCCCTTCCAACACTGGTCATTTAATGATTCTATGTTTCTAAATTGTGTTCAGGTAGATACAGTATGTTGACAGTATCAATGCTGGAGTTCAAAACCGAGCAGTAGAGTTCAGTATAGAGTTTCACATTTTTTTTTCCAAAGAAATGTTTCTTGTATGTTCTGCTTTTATCAGCCTAATGTTAATTGCAAAATCCAGATCATGAAAGACTTTTCATTCATCTTGGAGAAAATTAGGCTTTTGTATATTTTGATGGGATTTTTTTTGGCCAAGCAATATTGAAGGTAACTGTTCTTTGGTCTGTGCTATTAATTTAAAAAGTCTGAACTTTTGTTGCTTTGTTAGTCATGTTAGTCTTGTTAGTGTAAGATGATAGGTGTATGGTACAATTACAGAATGCTTGCTTTTTTAGAGGTATGTTTTAATTTGTCTTTGTGTCTTCTTGAAAAGAAATAGTTCATTCTGCCAAAAGCAATACAGCCATTAACCAAATACCTTCCAAGAGAGTCTGGGAAGTTATATGTAAGGTGATAGTCTGTAAATTTCTTGGCTTTCTTGAAAAAAATTGTCAGGTTTTGCCAGAGTTGCAAGAAATTGGAGCATTGCATAAAGGAGAAGTGAAAAAACACAGTTTTGGGTGTCTACTAAGTGTTTTGCCTTTTTCAATCCTTTAGGAAGAAAAGGTAACCAAAGGAAAAGTGATTGTATCACAGTGGTTCACATCCATGCATGTTCAGATGAAACTCTGACTCCTCAGAATTCATGCAAGATAATGTTGGTTTAATACTACATTTTGTTGACTATAGCCTACAGCTTGGTAATCTGAGAAGCAGAAGATTTCTGTCAATGCACACACCTTCTCCATCTCCTCCTGGAGGTGCTCTATCCAGAATGAGGGCGAGGAAACAAAACATAACAGAAACTACTTTAGATTGGATTTGATCCTCCTGAGAAAAGAAGTATCTTCTAAAGTGGTGGACTTAATACAGAAAGTCAGAAGAATGTGCAGAAACTCACAAAAGAGAGTAAAGTGGGTTAGTGATGTGTTGTTTTCATGTCTTATTCCAGAAGTAGCTAAGATTTTAGGTTAGTTCATAAGTAAGGAAGGCTCAATCTCACAAGACATCTGTTTCTGAAATTAAAAAGCCAACAACTGCATGATTGCACAGATAGCAATCTTCATTTAATAGAGATCCATGATTCAAAGAGATATGTGACTTAAAATCTTCTAGGGAGCACGAAGCAATTAATAGTTGGAACTTTTTATAGCACCTTTTATCCAAGGATCTCAAAACACTTTACTGGCTTTAATTAGGCCTCACACTATGCAGTATCTGCCTGGAATAGAAAAATGTTATTTTTTAAATCTACATACAGAGGAACATGAGACACAGAGGTTAAATGACTTGACAATGATCATGTAGAAGCAAATAGTAATGATAGGAATAAATCCCAAACCTGCTGCCTTTCAAACCTGTGTTCTATCCATTTGCTAAGTTTCTTTCCCCTGCATTAAACTCAAGGATTTTTCTTATCTTTTCTGTAACATGTGTGATTTTTACTACAGGATCAAAGCCCAGGCAATTAGAAAGACTTTCACCCTGTTCAGAAAGAAAAGAAAAAAAATTGAAAAATCAGTATAAGATCACTTTCTGCTCTGAGGTAGAGGAGAAACCCTTAATATTTACTGCATTGAGAGCTGTGAAAGATATGGAAGAGCAGACTCTAAAGGTAAACATGTTGCCTTTGGAGATAATGAGTAAGGGTTTGTGTTTCTGCCTGAGAGGAAGAATAGGTTGGATTGGGCTTTTTTTGCTGATAATATAAAATGTGAAGAATGCTGCCTGCAGTATGCTCAGGAATTCAGTGTCAGAAAAAAAAAAAAAAAGTCAATCTTAAGGCTGTGAAGGAGGTAATCTCCTGGAGAAAGATAATAAGGAACCATCTCACCCAGGTATGGCCCCTGTAGCTGGGAAGTGTCACATAAGAGACACAGGTATCAATATTCATGCATATGCTTAAACACTAGTCCTTGGCAGGAAACGAGGGGAAAGAAGGTCAATACGCTTAAGTTAGCAGATAACAGAGATAATTTTGTTGTTGTTTTGTTTCTAATAGAAACTTGAATGAGTATACTGGACAGATAATATGATTTATTTCTTGTAGTTTAAGGTACATTTTGAAAATGGTAGGAAAAGGGAAATGAGCAAAATAACTAGGCTAACACTGGGAGCCTGAACAAAATCTGTGTTGCTTTCACAGCAATCTAATTTAAAGAGCCTGAATTTTTTACTTGTAGAATTGGTTACTTGTCTGATGCTGGTAATGATTACTGGTAAGAAAGAACTCATTTAAGCCTGTATATAGAGAAAATCAGGCGGTTCATGAAAACTTGATTCACTTGCCTTACTAGAGATGTCACTGGGTATATCTTTACATCAAAGCTTAGAAGTGTGAATCCATTGGTTTTTTCCCTGTAACTGACTCTCACTAATTTCATCATCATAAGCCACACTAGACATTAGAGCTGTCCAACCAGTGCAAATATTTTTTTACCGTTTTTCAGCACTAGGAGGTCCTAAGAAGTTGATGTATCATGGGAAGAAATGTTCAATCAAGTAATCAGTTTAGAATAAATAATGAAACACTTCCATTGATTGAAGTGTCCACCATCCAAGTGATCCCAAACCCAATTATGCAGTCAGGTTATAACAATGTTTCCCAGGCAAAACAAGCCAATGCATCCTCATTTCAGAGGTGATGCTCTGAATTAATTCACAAGGGTTTGTTTCCACAGGTTATTTGCCAAATGTTCCTTGGTAATAAGCTAAAATACCAAAGGTACAGGTTAGGAAATTAGAAACTGCTTGCATTGCACTTAGACACAGGAAAAGATGGCACTGAAGTGCTTTCACTGTTCACACTTCACAAAATCTGCCGCATATAGACTTGACTTTTAAATAAATAACCAGTCTTTGCAGTTCTCATCACGGATTCTAAAGAGGCAGATGCAGCCATTGCAAATGATTTTGCTCTGTGTTACATTTGTCAAAAGCTGTCAGAATGTAGTAAAAAGGTGTTTGTACAGAGTAATATGCTGCTTGAACTCCTGTATGTCTCCTGGGCTGGAGATTTTAGATTGCTGATTTGTTAGAAAGAAAGAGTTCCAAATGAGCCTGATAGTTTCTGGCTTTACTAATTTATATATGGTTCACTTCTACATATTTACATGTCTTCAAATTACAGTAAACAGTCAAGCCTGAAAGAGGAGTTAAATCAGATAGGAAAAGACCAATCTGCTTCACACTGAGCTACAGTTGTGTAGTTAGATAGTAGGAATTGTGTACAAAACAATCATTATTTTACCCATAATTTTGCATACCTTTAATCATGTCTAAAATAGCTTTGTTTAAAAATGAAGCTTGTGTCAAGGTTAGAGAGAAAGGGGGAGATTTCAATATATGCTAAAGCAACAAAATCTACGAAAATTTTCATGCACACATACAAACATGTGATCATTTACACTGTGTTCCTGTGCTATTAATAAAGCTTACCTGACCATAAAAAGAAAAATCAGAACCAAATCAAGGCTGTTGGGTTCCATATAATACACCAGTTTAAGGTGAACCTTTAAAAATACCAGTATATTACAGTATTTTCATGCATATTAGGAAATACTATATTTATAAAACAGACAAGAAAGTTACATCCTACTGGTGAACAGGTACATGTTGGTCCTGTTGCTGACTAAGTGAATCTTATAGCCAACATAATATTACAATTTTAATTAATTCTAGTTTTGTGTGAATATTATTAGCTGAAAATAATTTAAGAGTACCATGAGGCAGTGGCAGCCAAACATGGAAAGAAGAAAGCAATTGTCAGGAAGAGAGTGAGTTCTTACTATTATTTTTGGTAATCTGGTTTAGTTACATTCATAAACATGCTAAATAAAGAATGAACTGGTGACAGAAAATGATACCTTCAAGACCATATATGAACCAGTCTTCATTACTGTGAAAAGTGTTAAAAATATACCAATGTTTGAAACTAGTCTGTCTGATGTTTTATGGGATGAAGTACAAAAATGAAGAGGAGCTGCACCTGCTAACACTATTTTTTCTCTTTTAAAATTTGGAGCACAGGGAAAAAATTGCATTTGTCTTTTGATAACCTCCAACGACACTACTCAATTGTCCTAATTTTTCTGAGAAAACCTTGACCATATTGTAGGGACAAAAAGGCCTCAAGAATCCCTGAACTGCAAATTACTAGAGATTAGAAGTTAGCTGGGGGATGAGTTCAAAATATTGGATGGATCTACTCTATTTTTATACTGCTGCTCTAACTATGGTGTGATGAACACTCATTCTCCACTGGACAAATTGAGACTGTCTTCCATTTCAAACACTCATCATTTTCCTCATTTCCTTTGCCATTAGAAGAAATCACATTCTCCGAAACTTCTATTTTATAACTAAATTTCAGAGAGAGAATTATTTTATGCTATAAGCATAGGTCAGAATTCTCTAAGTAGATTTGTTTTGAATTTTAAGCTTTGAAATGCAAGCTTTACACTAGACATGAAAAATATAGCATATCTTCCCAAAATGACAGACGTTGTTTTATTCTGCTGGCTTTTACTTGAGTAGAGTTAATTTTCATCAGAGTAGCTGGTATGGGGCTTAGTACTGAATTTGTGCAGGAAACAGTTTTGATAACACAAGCTATTGTTATTTCTGAGCAGTGCTCACACAGAGCCAAGGTCTTTTCTGCTCCTCACCCACTCCAACAATGAGGGGGCTGGAGGTGCACAAGAAGTTGGGCAGGGACACAGCCAGGTCATCTGACCCTGACTGACCAAAGGGATATTCCAGGCCATATGTTGTCATGCTCAGCAATGAATGAGGGGGAGACTGGCCAAGGGGGTGTTGCCTTGGGACTACTTAGAAATTTATCTACTGTGAACAATGGTTTTCATTTACATCACTTGTCTTTCTCTGTTGTTTTCATTTTCATTGGAATAATGGTAGTGGTAGTAGCAGTGTACCAATAGCAGCAGTACAAGTAGCAGCAGGAGTAGTAGTAATAGATGTAATATTTTATTTTATTTCAGTTATTAATCTCTTCTTATCTCAATTGTGTGAGTTTTCTTACCTTTACCATTTGAATTCTCTTTCCGCCATTCTGCTGGGGTGGGAAGTGAGTCGTGTGGGTTGTGTGGTACTGGGCTGTGTGGTACTTAGTTGCTGGCTGGGCTTAAGCCATGAGAGTTCTTTTTGACACCCAATGTGAGTCTCAAAGGGTTTGATTTAATAACAGATTGACCAGAGTGTATTAGAAGGGATTTATACTTAACAGTTTTGGGTCACAATACTGATCCTTCTGTTCTTGATATTATTTTATCTGATCTGTATCCAGCCCTTTTTCTTGCTGTAGATGTTAAAGGTTGATGTTGGCTTTTGCAGTTTGCTGTGTTCTGTAGTGATTACAGATGTTTTGCTGGGGAGATTTGTTATTAAAACACTGACCTTGAGCTTAATCTGGTATTTGGACTCAGTATTGTAGGTACCATTTCATGGGCACAATTAACAATTATGCCTTTTCCTCTTTTGTTAGGTTTGTTGGGTTTTTTTGGTTTGGATGTTTTTGTTTGGGTTGTTGGGGGGGGGGGGGGTGTGGGGTTTTTTTTTTTTTTTTTTGTTTTTTCATTTTGTTTTGTGTTTTGTTTTGTTTTGTTTTGTTGTTATGGGGCTTTTTGGTGGAGGCAAGACAGAATGACACCTTTTCTTCTTCTATGAATACCAAAATAACTTCTCCGTAACTTGAACAACTGTGTCAAGTGTATTTTTTGATATTTCTTAGGAATATTGCTTTAGTTTTGCCTAAAGTCATAAGCAATTTAGGAATATCACCCTGTCATTATAAGGGTATGATAATGGGTGGCACATGTGGGAGTATATGGGTAGGTGTCTCAAAGGTGACCTCAAATATTTGTAACCTTCCCTCCCAAAAGCTACAGGATCCAGACAAAGTCATAGAATGTTTGGGAAAAAAAAAAAAAAATGCTGTGGCTATTCCAAAGAGGCACAACCCTGCTGGATATGATGCATCCCCCTCAGTGACAAAGATGGAAAACAAACCAAAAAACAGTAGGGCTTATCCAGACACTAGATCAGTCACCTCTATAAATAAAAGGAAGAAATGGAATCACAGAGAGGGTCAGGTTACAAAGGACCACAGTGGGGTCATCTGGTCCAATCTCCTTGCTCAAGCAAAACTCCTAGAGCACATTACACAATATTGCTTCCAGATGGTTCTGGAAGACGTCCTGTGAGGGAGCAGAGGAAATCAGCTCATTTAGTAAGATATGAAAAAGGTTTGCATAAGAGGAAGAAGGTGAAAGAACCAAAAGACACAGTCAATTCTGGAGAAAAGCAGTCACAAGAACAGGAGGAAAAGGCTAAAATCATAAATGCAACAGAAACCTTCTCATCCCTTTCTCTTAGTGAGCCTTGAGATATGTGAAATGTTAGTTACCAATGATGGACCAATTGGGGCCACTAGTCAAGAATTAGAGCACAAGGAAAAGTCTGGCAGCTGGGATCACTTGATAAGGATAAAGCCATTGACAAAGGCAAATAACAGCTCTGTCTTGACCAATTAACAGAAAATAAACACAAGATTTAAGTGTTGTAGGGTTTTGGAGAATGAACATTCTAAATTGCGGTTTGATCATAAGTCTTCTCCACAGAACAACCCAGAAGTATGACTTTGAATAAGCCCCTGAGCAGAAACAAGCCTTTAAAAAAACACGATGGGAGGTTGCTGTACAATAGTACTTGGGACAGTCCAGACAAGACAAAGTGTGAAAAATATGCTTTGCACCTCAGCCAGAGATAACAAACTACCTGGAGCCTCTGGAAGCAAATATCTGGAGAGACTGAAGGTCAGCTGGTACGGTAGTGGTCCAGGGGTATAAAGGGATCTGAAGGCTGATAGTTATTTTTCTTTTCATCACTATTATTATTGTTAGTATTAGTAATGATATTATATTAAACTGTTATTCTATCAGCTCATGAGTTTTCTCACTTTGCCCTTTGAACCCTCTTCCCACCATCCTGCTGCAGTGAGGAGCAAAAGATTGTGAGGTGCTTAGTTGCAGACCAGAGTTATACCACAAAGTTCATACATACAATAAAACTCCAGAAAGCCGGCAAATTAATCTTTACAAAACACATCCATGTTTTATATTTTGTCTTCTATCATTGTAATAATGTGGGCTTTTTCAATTTCCTATGTAGCTAAAGTACACTACTTTGTGCAATGATTGCATTTGAATAAATTGTTTTAAGGCTGTATTTTTTGCCATTACTCTAGGTCCTCTGACAGAGGATGATGAATAACATTGTTAAAGAGAATTTCATGATGAACAACCTCTTCAGAGTTTCTGTTATTTTTTCTTATCTTTAATGGGTGTGTTGCTGTTCATAATTCAAGCCCCTATAGGGATGGGACCTGGATACATAAACTTCGTTCCACATCCCTACCTTCTTTCGAGAAAGAAGCAAGTGTATGTCTAGGGAATGAATTTAAGTGTGTTCTACAGGCTGGAGGGCATAGGCACCAAGACCAAAAATGATATTGTAGACAAAGTCAATGAAACTGAACAAAAGAGTCCACCTTCAAGATGGCCACTGCTCAGTTAAAATGATTTTTCTAAAAATGCAAAACTCATAAAATTCAATGCAATCTTCCAGCTTGGGCTGTTCTAATTTCACTGAGATCATCAAAGCAAATTTTGGCAAGTTCTAATATCTTGCAAGCTCTTGCTGAATGCTCAGTTAAATCTGTCATTAGGGAATCATTAGCACATAATGATTATTGTATTGTTGTGAAAAGGCATCAATTCTAGTATTAATTTAAGTTTTCACACACTCATATTCTAAAGCAGAAGCAAAAAGTTTATTCAGAGGATTTATATGTGCATTTCTATGTTTCTAAAATAGTGGGATTTAGTTTTGCTTTATTTTTTGATGACAAAGTCCAGAATTTTTAATAAGCCAAATCCTCAAACATAATGAAGCTCCCAGTTCCAACTGAAGAACTTGAAATCTTATTTCCAGAGAGGGCTCTGTAGTCCCTTCAATGCAAGAAAAAATTCTTGGGCAGTAGATCATTTATAAGTGACAGAACTGGTGGGCTGAAAAAAATTCTGTTGTAGGAAATTGGAGTTAAAAAAGTTTAAATCTCTTCTATCCTTTGTACATGTTGGACTGGACGGTTAAGGAGCTACTAATGCACATCTGCCTCATGTATCTCTGCTTTACATTTCTTCAATGAATATCAATTGAATAGAAATATGATGAGATGATAATTTCCAGAGGACTAGAACTGGATGACCCCAAAGCTTGAAGAACTTCAGAGTTCTTTACCAAACATCCCCATACAGTAATAGTCTCAGGTTCCCATCAGCCTTAGCCATAATGTATTAGTTTCTTTTTTTGGGGGGGGGGCATGATAGAAAGATATCCTGGGTTCTAAAACTGCTATTTCCCAAAGAAAAACATACCACACCAGTTGAGAAAAGAACAGGAATGGCAAGAACAGTCTTCCACTACCTAAAAGGGGCATATGAGGAAGGCTGGAGAGGGACTTTTGGCAATGGCAAGCAGTGATAGGAAAACAGGGAATGGCTTTAAGCTGAAAGAGAGTGGATTTAGATTACATAAATCTAAATTTAGGAAGAAATTCTTTAGTGGTGCTGAAGAAATGGCACAGGTTGCCCAGAGAAGCTGTGGGTACCCCCTCCCTAGAAATGTTCAAGGCCGGGCAGGATGGGGCTCTGAGCATCCTGGTCTAGTGAAAGAAATCCTTGCCCATGGCAGCAGGGTTGGAACTGGGTGATTTGTAAAGTCCCTTCCAAGAAAAAAACATCCTGTGATTTTATGATTTTATTAGAAATGTCAAATACAATTGGGTATATAATTACAACAGATATTCAGCACAGGCACCCACTAGCAGTAAATTCAATCTAAAACGTCACTTATAATGCAGTCTGTTTGCATGAAGACCTTACCCAGAAGGTAAAGCAGTCCTTTCTACTGGTGTGACTGTATGATACAGTCTTCTTTGTCCTGTGTTCACTGAACATATCAGTGAACTCATTTAGCTCATACAAACTCTCTGTTTATTCATTCCTTTGAAGCTTCAATAGCACATGCAGCTGTAACATGTTGGAAACGTAATGAAAGTATAAGGCATTCTTGATAGAAGTAAAAGCATGGTTAAGAAGGTTGTGCAGTAACTGTCAGTCACATTTTGTAAAGCCATTATCCTGTTGCAGACCTCTATTTAAGAGGCCTGTCTCATTACCAAAATATACATAGCTATGATTATCAGAGAAAACAAAAAAAGGAGTTGTTTTGTCTTTTGACTCTAATGTGTGTGTGTGTGTGTGTGTGTGTGTGTGTGTGTGTGTATGTTTGCTTGTGTGTGTGTGTGTAAATACACACCTGTTTGTCTCTCTCTGGGGTCCACTTTTCTTCCTCAAAATGTAGTTGGAAATGCAAGTCTCTAAACCAACAAAACCATTCCTAGACATGAAATAAATTCTACCAAAAGCTTATCCTTAAATCTGAATTATATGACCATTTTTTGTATATTTTGGTTATTCCAGATCATGGATGCAATAAGGAAAAAAAATTTAAAAATCCCAGCAACTCAAGAAAATATTTCTTAAATAATAGTAACAATGAAAACAAATGTGGAAAAGCTATTCAGTGTGGGAATTTCTTTGAGCAACCACCCTTTGATATGAATTTACACATCTTTGGATCTCTGGATGCTGCCTTAGGAAGGGGTAAGGGTCAAACCTTAGCTACAGAGTCTTCAAAAGCTGCACACCAAAATCTTGTCTATTTAAACAAAGGCTGTTAACAAGAAATCTCTCTTTTACTACCTTTTGTTTTGTTGAAACTGACTTAGATTCTACCAAAAGTCGGGCAGAAAGTCTGCTTTGCTCTTTTTGTAGAAGAAAACATGTCTAGAGTATTGAATTTATCCATCTTCATTTCTCTGAGAGAGGACAGCAGAGGGAAAAGAACTCATATTTTACATACGAATCTCATACAAATTTCAGACCTCCACAAAGAATAGCTCAAAATGACAACACTCTGTAAAAGTCTAAGAAGTTAGAGTCACTTGAAGGGCAAAATGAAAGGAAGTTACCCTGGTGAATAACACTTTGACAGGAAACTCTTTCTCAATAACTCAAATGTGAATTATTCAATCCAAAAAAATAATGAATCACAGCAGTGATGTTGTTTTGGATGTTAGTGTGAGGAACGTCTGGGGATAGCATAATACAACCCCTCTTCTTAGAGCAGGTTGTTCAGTGTCTGTCCAGCCCAGGTTGGAATATACTCAAGTTTGGAAACCCCAAAACTTCTCTATGCAACTTATGTTGTCACAATAAAACTTGCATTGTCCCAATGAAAAGAGTGTTTTCCAGCTTTTAAATGGAATTGAGTGTATGTGGAATTGTGTGGAAAACACACCAACCAGTGTTCTCATCGCCTAAGCCCATCATCATGTTATCAAAAAATATCAATCTGTTTAAGTAAGATTTCATTTTCATAAATTGATATAGACAACCCAATCCCCTTATCCTGGAAATGGAAGCCAATCACCTGAAGTATTCTTCCCTATCAACCTACAGAAATGATCCCCTATGTAATGGCAGTGCCTCAGTTCTGGCAGCTAGGAGTAGGAATTTTACAGCCTAGGAGATATGTGATTTGGTGTGGAAAATCCTGAAAGCCACTCCACAGGTCTAAATGCTAGTGGCTTGCTTTGGAGGCAATGTATTCAACATCCAAGGGAATGTAGGATCTATAAAAAGAATTAAAAAACTGGCAATTACCATGACCACAGACAAATGAAGATAATGAAACTAATTGTGTTTCAGTTTGGATCTGAGATTACTTTGGTTGGGGTACATCAGATAAACTATTCAGAATGTAAATCAAAAGACTTTTCCTTGTTAAAAATAAATGAAAAATGTAATAATATTTAATCAATTTGGACTGAGTTTAAAAGCCTTTGTGATTCATGGGAGGATTTGATTCATCAAGTTTTTTCTGAAAGGCTAGATGGAAACCATTACTTAAAGCAATGAAGATGAGTTTTGTGTATGTACTAAGGTGGGTAAAGAACAGGCTGATGGGAGAGTTATAAAAGGTGTGTTGGAAAAAGAGCTATAACTGAAAGATATTCATGGAATAGGTAGTTAGAGGTGTGTTTTCATTTAATGAATAAATTGACTGCAAGGTCAGTCAGCAGGCAGAATATTGTACAGGGTAAATGGGATCATTCTGAGAATGGGGAAAAAAAAAAAGAGGGAGGACATTTGGTGGTGAAGATTGAGATTCAGGCCTTTAGGATCTTGGAACATAAAGTCCACTTTAAACTGGATGCTTTTGTCTGGAAGTAATAAGGAGATTTCTGCTTCTACCAGTCAATCACAGGACACCCTTCAGTACAATGTATAATTTGACCATGAAAAATACCAAACGTGATTCTATAGCCACATGATAGAAAGTACTAACACCACCATCATTTGAAAATATTAGCTAATTTGCAATAGACATTCCTCTCCTGAGATATTGTGCACACTTCCCAGTTAAGATATTCATATTTAATAATTATCAACGCAATTGGAACTGAAAAAGAAATGGCTACGCAAACAATATATAGAACTGAGAAATCATTAATTAGATCCTTTGGAAGAGATCTTCCTAAAAGTTCTACTAAGGCACAAGAAGAACAGGAGGATGATTTGAGACAACCAATGCAACTTCACCAAGGCAAAGTCTAGCCTGACCAGCCAAGTGGCATTCCATGTTGGAGTGACTACATTGGTGGACAAGGGAAGACATGTGGCTATCATCTACCTGGATTTCTGTAAGGTCTTTGACAATATCCCCCCACAATATCCTTCTCTATAAATTGGAGAGCGATGGAGTTGAAGGGTGGACTGTTGAGTGGATGATGAATTGGTTGGATGGTCACATCCAGAGGGTTGTGGTCAACGGCTCAACATCTAGATGGAGATTAGTGGCAAGTGACATCCCCTAGGGATCTGTACTGGGCCCAGTAATATTTAAGATCTCCATTAATGGTATAGACCATGAAATCAAGTGACACCGTCAGCAAGTTTGCAAGAGACATACAGCTGAGCTGTGTGGTTGATGCACCTGAGGGGCAGGACATCATCCAAGGACTTGGACAAGCTTGAGAAGTGGACTCATGGGAACCTGTGAGGTTCAGAAAAGCCAAGTGCAAGGTTCTGCATCTGGGTCTGTGCAACCCCCAATATCAATACAAGGTGGGGGATGAAAAGTTGGACATGAGGCAACAATGTGCTTACAGCTCAGAAAACCAAGTGTAACCTGGGCTGAATCTAAAGAAGTGTAGCCAAGTCAAAGGATTCCATTTTCAAGAGGCCCCACCTGGAGTAGTGTGTCCACCTCTGAGGTCCTCACCACAGGAAAGAGATGGACTTGTTGGAGCAGATCCAGAGGAGGGCCACAAAAATAAGAGGGCTGGTGCACCTCTTCTACGAAGACAGGCTGAGAGAGCTGAGGGGGTTGTTCAGCCTGGAGAAAAGACTGCTCTGGGAGGACATTTCAGTGCTTAAAGAGTATTGAAGCAAGAGACTAGGAAAATTAAGAGTTAAAAGAGTGGAACTTAGCAAAAAGAGTAAAACCAATGTGGATTGTTAAATACTAGCAAATTATTAGCAGATGACCTAGCTAGAACTGAGGCAATATATTATTTACTTGACTTAGTGGTATTTGTAAAGCAAGACAAGAAAAAATATCATATTGTGGAGATGAAGAAACTGTGACTGCAGCTGGGCCCAAAGCTGGACAGAACATGGTCAGAAGGTTTGGACTGCGCCCGAGGGACAAGCTGCCCTGTTAGTAAGAAGGAAATAAGAAGCTGCCATGATGAAGAAGACCACTGACCCATTTCAAACCCCATCGACCCATTTCGAGAAGAGAACTGTGCAAGCATAGTCAAACTATAAACTCATTTTAATACAGAGTGGGGATAGGCGGGGTCAGGTAATGAATATGTATGGGCGTGTTAGGTAACTATATGAATATGTACAGGGTTTGGAAACAAATGGAGAACCAAGGCTTTGTGAATTCAGAACACGTCTTTGTGACATGAGTCTCCTGTGCTCCAGCACTGTCAATAAAACATACCACTGTCCTAACTATAACTAGTGGGAGAGTTTTGTCTGTACTGCAGCATATTTGCATCAGTGTTTACTTAGAAAAATGGAGACAGGCTTTTTAACAAAGCCTGGTGTGACTGCACAGGGGTTAATTGTTAAACTAACCTAAATTCAAGAAAGAAGTTTTTACAATGAAGGTGGTGAGGCACTGGAACAGGTTGCCCAGAAAAGTAGTAGATGGAAACATTCTTGGAAACATTCCAGGTCAATATGGACTGGGCTCTGAGTAATCTCAGAAGGTGGAAGGTGTCTCACATTTTTGCGGGAGGGGTTCGACTAGATGACCTTTAAAGTCCCTTTCAACAATACCACTCTATGATGCTATGCATGACATCATGAACTCTTTTCATCTGAGAAGTTTGAGAAATTTACAAAAGAAATTATAGAGCAGTCTGACAGAGCAGAAAATATTTTAAGAGTCCAGTCCCATTCCTTATGCTTTTGAGGAGAATTGGTCAAATCCTCCACTGAAGATAATGTTACTTTCAGCAGTTCCCTGAAGATTTTGGTATCCTTCTTGTAAGATGTCCTGTAGGTTGATCTAAGGAATATAGTATGAATGAACCATTCACTAAACTCACACAATAATTCTTGTGAGATAAAGATATTTACAAAAATTTTTGTAGTACAGCTACTCATCAGTGTTGCTTTACTCTCTCCACAGTTTTGAGCTCTGGCTATGATTTTGATGTTCACCAGAAGGCTGGTTGACTCTCTGGGGTTTTGGGCTTCTTTTTCTACCCCTGGAACACCGTAATAAGAGCTCATGACACAGAAGAAACAGGAAAGAGAGGAGTTAGAGAAAAGAAGTGGGGAGGTTATAATATTTTTCATTAAAAAGATGATCAAAGTTAAGAAAAGTCCTGTCTTGTTTGCAGTGAACAAGATCTTTCCTTGAGAATTTATTCGTTTGTATCAGTGAGCAGTCACTTAGGCAGCAAAGCTCTGTTAGATCACTCATTAATCTCTTTGATAATGTGGTATTGTTCCCTAACGTACAGTTATTCACCTTTTGTTCAGTCTACTTTTAAATGTCAAGAAATGGGGTTTATGTTATTCCTCTTTGGAGATTACTCTACAGATTAATAGGTCTCAGTCTCTTTCTTTGTCTTCTTTTCTCACTTTTCTCAATAATCAGCCATTATTTTCCATTTCTTAGTTTCATCCAATAACTCATAGCCATATCCAGTATTACACTAAATTAACTTTTACCATTTTTTTAAAAACTAAAACCTTTCAAATAGCTTCAGGCAGCTATCATTTTCTGCTCCACGTCTCTAGGCATGTTGCTATTCTTAAAAACCAGTGAATAGAACACGAATGAAAAAGACACATTTAGTGACTATAGATCTCTGGTATTAGATTGTGTTTTCAGGTTACTATGTGTAAACTAGTGCTACAAATAAGATATGGCTTATGCAAAAATTGAGAATAGAGATAATGTATTGCTTACAAAGGTAATTGATACAGTAACCGTATGAAAAATAGCATTTTGCACATCTTCAGCATAAAATTTTTACACATCCCATAAGACCAGCTAATGCTTCTCAGCAATTCCATCCTGATTTAATCAGCACACACGGCCTCAAATGAAGACTTCTTGAACTTTTACCCCTTTTCTTACTACCTGGTAATTATAAAATTTAAATTGCTTTGCTTCAAAATCTACTGTTGTCACAAATTTCTTATTCCCTGGAAAGAAATTAAAATCATTCAGTCTTAGTAGATAAAACTCAAAATTAAATAAGTAGAAAAAAAAGCTATTACAATTTTGCCTAAAATGCAAGCAGTTTTTAAATACTCTGCACAAACACATTGCAAAAATTCCTAACTGGCTTTTCTTTCAAATACAGAATGGGATGTATCATTGTAATCAATGGGAGGATATTCATTTTCATGAGGGTGAATATGTTATAATATCATATCATATAATTAATATAATATATGATAAGAATAGAATACAATACAATACCTGCTGCTGCTTCTTGCTACTACTGTCTTCTTTTTTTCTACAGAAATCCCTGCTATCACTCAGGGCCTCAGGTGTTATTAACCTTTAATAGGAAGACCATATTATAGCACTTTTTTAAAGGAAGCGTAGGGTTCCTGAATTGTTTTTCTTAACTGTTTTCTGTGGAAAGATGACCAGAGGTGACAAAAGAGCATAACCAGTGTCTATCTATATATCTGTTTATACAAAAATATAGATGTGCATGTGCTTGTGCATGCGTATATATACATATAGATAATGTAATATAGCATGCAATTTTAAAGTCTGATTCTGTTGATTGTATAGGCTAAATCAGCCTCCTCATTAAATCAATTTCAAAGGGAAATGAATATATTTAAAGAGTGAGACATGTCTAGCATTTCTCTTGATGAGCTAAATCCATTTTAAATATACTAAAGTCATCAGAGTTACTGTGGGGATGCAGTCATCTTGGTGTTTGCATAGGATTATGAATGTACCAGGGCATTTGTTAAGTATTGTTCCGACTAATTACACTCACTACTTTTCACTTGCAAATTCTGGAATACTAAGCTGTGCTCCAGCTCTCAGAGATAATGCTGCCATTAACTTGGACTCTGCTTCTGTGGATATTCTGTGTAGTAAGAGTGAAGGATGTAAGCAAAATATATTTTTAGGAACTGAGACAAGCTTTGAGCACTAGGTTTTGAGGAATATATATACTAGGAGCAAGATTATCTTATCCCACCAAGTTCTTATCCAAGTTCGTCAGGAGGCAAGAGCCTTTTGACCTTTACATGCCTGCCTTTTCTACTGCTTTACAGAATCATAAAAGGTTTTGTGTTGGAAGTGGCCTTAACGATAATCTTGTTCTAACACCCCCTGCAATGGGTTGGGACACCCTTGGCTAGACCGGGTTTCTCTAAGCCCCATCCAACTTGGCCTTGAACACTGCCAGGTATGGGGCGTCCACAATTTGTCTGGAAAACCTCTGCCAGTGCCTCACCACCCTCACAGTGAAGAATCTCTTCCTAATATGCAATCTAAACGTAAACCTTTTTTAGTGTTAACTTGTTGCTCCTTTTCCTTTCACTATGTCCTACTCAAATATCCCTCTCTGGCACTCTTCCAGACTCTCTAGGTAGTGGAAGGTCATATATGATGTTCCTAAAGCCTTCTCTTCTCAGCCTGAACAACTCTGATTCACAGGAGAGGTGCTTCATCCCTATAATAATCTCTTTACTTGTCCTTAACTTCATAGTAGCCTGCTCATATTTTGGTGGGGGATAAGTGATGGTCATAGTCAGCTGTTACATGCTAGGCAACTTATTAAAATGGGTGAGAGATCTACCAACATTTGCACATGGGTAAAAGTTCCCAGAAAAATCTAGTTTGATCTCAGATATTTGGTCTTGGTATCTTTTTCTTGTAAAATCACATTTAGCCAGAGAAAACTGCACAATATCCTGAACAAGGATAACAGTGGTCAATAACTGGGGCATCGGTTGCAGAAATACTAATACTAGTTAGGAGCAATGTGGCCTAACACTTGAAGAGAGGATTTAGTGTTCAGCCTAAGTAGTACTTTTTCCAGTATTGCAGGAAAACAGAAATGGTGTCTGCCTGCCTCACATATTGAGCTTACAGTTTCAAGGTCAGAGATATGACCGGGAGAGCAAGCAAAGCATGTTGTAAATATTTTTTTTCTGGATTAGTGGATGTGGCTCCTATGTTTAAGTAGAAGTTTAAATGGTTTGTATTAGGAGGAAAAAAACCCAAACAAACAAACCCAAAGTAGAGACAATTTAGTCAATTGCTGATTTCATTTTTATTCAGCTTAAAAGCATTTTAGTCTGGTTACTTATAAGAATAAGTTTTATTGTATGCCCATGCTCATAATGCCCACCACCCTCAACCACACCAGGCTAATTCCAAACCCAGTGATTAATCTAGACTGGATCTATGTAGAGAGAAATAGATACCGAGTCTCAAGTTTCAGTGTCTGGGTATAGAAAGGAAATTTTAAGAAGGCCCTTATTGAAGAAAAGCTCTGGGATGACTTCAGTGAATGCCTGTTACAGGTCCAGTATGGACACCCATCTACAAACAACATCTGCTTCCTGCCCCAGCAGTGGAAGGGGAAGGGAGTTTTGATCAGGGTGAGAAGACACCCAGGACTCTGTGGGGAACTGAAGCTCTATATCCTGCAGTACTTGAGAGTTGCTGGGCACACACACATTCATAGAAATATGTGCTACATATTCAGTGTTGTTCACTGAGACATTTGCATAAATCATCCCACAGGATATAGCACATAAAGAAGAGCCCAAAATCTGTAGTGGCCAGGATCTGATTCCCAAAAGAAAAAAGAAAAAGGAGATTTATCTTGACAATATTCAAGGCATTAAAGTGGGGAATGTAGTTAACTGTTTCTTGAGATAGCATAACAAAAAGAAATGTAAGCTATTGAGGCTAATAGGAAATTATGCAAGGGAACTATCTTGTTCTAATCTCATTTTTATTTCACACATGTAAATCAGAAGCTTTCTCTCATATTGCTTCCTATTGCATTTCATTTGGAGCTAAGGAAATATAGGTTGATGAATAGACTGTAAGGTGAGGAAAATTTGTCTGGATCACCAGAATCAGAGAATGGAGATCACTGTGCAGCTGGCTGACAGCAATGAGCAGAGCATCCCATAGTTCAGTACTACATCCCATATACTGTTCTTCGTCAAAGACCTTGACAACTATCTAGTGTGCCTTTAGCATATTTTCAGGTGACTATAAACTTGGAGAGAGGCTGAAAACAAATGTCAGAGCTTCTAGCCAGAGTGGCCTAGATAAACTTGAGGAATAATATAACAAAGACATTATTAGACTCAGGAAGAAAAAAATGGGAAGTTCTACACAAATGGCAGAGTAATCCTAAGCATCCAGACAGGATGACAAGAGTCTGACAGAGTAACAGCCCTACTGAAAAGGCTTAGTGAGTGCAATGGTCTCCAAGCTGGAATATGAGCCACTGAATGTGTTTTCACCAGAAAATGGAAATACTGCACATTGTAAAGTGCAGCCACCAGATCAAAGTAAACTATCATTCTCTTCCCAGCACTGGTGAAACTTCACAGACATGGGTACTCAATCCAACTCAAAAAATAATGCGGAGTGGGGTTGGGAGTTTCAGCAGCAGCCAAGGGCATATGGCTGGTCCACAGGCTACCTGGTCTTGTTTAGTCTAGAAAATAGAGATAAACAGGTGAATCTAACACCAGCCAAGAACTGCATGGAGGGGAGTTTCAGAGGAGATTGACCCAGACTCTTCCTTGTAAGTGAAAGGTGGCAAAACAAAGTATAATGGAATAACAGCCACACACTGTGGCTTAACAGGGTCAGATCAGATATTAGTTTAAAAAAAAAAAAAAATCACTCAGGAGGTAGTACAGAATTGAAACAAGTTACCCACAGAGGCTGTGAAATGTCCATCCTTGGAGGGCTTTAAGACTCTACTAGGTAAAGTCACAGATTGTGCCAAGCCTAGTCACAGGGACACTGTCACTGTCTCAAGCAGGAATCTGAGCTCAGGAGTCTCCTCCAGATAACCTTTTTATGAATCTGTTGGTTTCTGAATCAGAGGTCATGTTTCTCCAGTGAATACAGTGATTCTCAGTGGAAAACTTGGTCAAGCCAATAATTCCTGTTAAGATGGAATTTTCCTGCAATCAAATTAGATCTTTTACATTTTTAATGCATATAAATTTTCACATCTTTGTGTCAGGAAATGAAAGCAAATCACAAAGCTTGGTTTAAATATTTGGAAATCCTACCTGTGAATACATTGGAACATAAATTACTTCAGCTAAGGTGCAAATTGGAAATGAGGAAATGGTAGAGTCTTAATTAAGGAAAGAGTAGAAAAGTATTTGGAGAATAGGATCGTAAGTTCTTTTAAAAAATAGTGCACCTCTGACTTGTTCAGATGCTTTGAAAAAGTTAATGAAACAGTACATAAAGGTGACTTAACTTGGACATAACTTACTTTAATACTTCCTCATAAGGAACTCCCAGAGAGAATAAATCTCTACAGGGTAAGGAGCATATCTTGAAGTGGATTAGAAATCACTTAAGTAGAATTAAACAAAATGAATGGTTGTGAAGTGAAGGATCCTTTAGTCCTAGTCATGCTGGATCAGTTTCATAGGCCCATGTGACGAAAGGAATGGAAGAAGAATGAGAACGAAGTATTAACATATGGCACTATACTGTCTTGACATGGAAAGAGTCAAAAATACAAATGTATTAACACCTATACTGCAGTAGCCTCTACTGTTGTTACCTTGCTGAGTAAGCATTTACACAGTGCAGCAAGCACCATGTTTTCTCCAAGTAGCTGTCTCCCACAAAAGAAGTGGCTTGGTAGCAGTAGGTGAAATTGAGCACTAGCAAACATGGTCAACACTCATTGAGATGAAAATGAAATGCCAAGACACTTCTAATAAAATTAACTTTGAACTTGTCTTCAGTTCTACATTCTCCTCTGTTTTAATTTTCTCTGTTCTTGTCCCTTTTGCTTTCTTCTTCTTCAGAAGGTCAACATCTGCACATTTTCCCCAGATCTTCTCTCTTTCTTGGCTTAATTTTTCAAGGTACAGGTAGTTCCATTTACTTCAGTGTCTAAGTCCTTTCGGTTTTGTTGCCATTCATCAACCCTGAAGATCAAGAGCTACTTCTTACTGTGACCTTTTGCTTCTTTATTTCTGTCATCCCATACACAAAAACCTAAGTCACACTCAGCTTTGTTTTGATTTCTTCCTTTCAGCCTTAAATGCAGCTTCATAACCTGCCTGATTCTACAGCTATTGTCTTCCTGAACAAGTAAAGAAGCCACTTGCTGGGGAATTTTAAAATTTATTTACTTCTCTTTCCTGTTTATCATAGTTGTAAGACATATTCTCTTCATTTCTGCTTCTTGCATCTCTCCTCTTTTCCTTTATTATGTAAAGTTTAAAAGGTTCAGGTGAACTTTAGATAACTCTCAATGCAAATGAAGCAGCAACCCAATCTTTCTGCAGAGGTTAACTGCTTTGAGAAGTCAATGGAAGCTAACACATACCTCTGAAAACTTCCATTCTCACTAGGCATTGCCCTCATGTCATTTTCTGGAGAGTTTTCCATTTGTGTACTGAAGGTACACTGCTGTGAAAATCTTGCTGTAAATTTGTACCTGCACAAGCACGATAAAGACAAGGGAAAACATGTGTTTACTTGGAGCTTTTGATTTTGCCAGTGATGGTACACACAGCTCTTTTGACAGGAAAACAAACTGTCCTTCCAGAAAGACAAAAGGTATAAACTTGCACTCCCAAGACTTCAGTTTGCATCCACAGGAAAATGCCCATGTTACCCAATTAGGTGCTTTCCTCAATACCTAATTAATGTGAAAAAATAACACTGAATTAATCTCAGCTTTTGAAGAACCTGATTTCAAGTGGACAGAAGGAAGTAAGGCATTTACTCTTAAATGTAGTATGAAGATGATAAATTTAAACCATCTACAAAGTAAGAGGAGTAATTTGGGACACCTCTTAAGACAGGCTAAGACACAAGCAAAGAGACCTCAGATTTACCAATTAAAAAACAAAGTCTTTATGGAACTTCCATCAGGATGAATTTATTTGTGTGTTCTTTCTTTCTTGTTTTGTTCTGAAAAGAGTTTTAAACATCAATAAAAATATAATTTAAGTTATAGGGAGAGATTAAACTAAGTGAACCCAGATGAAATTGTAAAGCAAATTTTACTTCTCACAGTGAGTCTGATTACCCATATAGACATTTATCCCTTTGTGCTGATAAAAAATGAATCCCTTTAGCTGATAGATATTTTAATGATAGCCAAGATAGGGCAGTCCTACGTAAAAGTGTAAATTGGTTATGGAATGTTTGAGTTTTCTTTTTTTCATATAAGCTTCTTTTCTCCTGACTTTTCCCCCAAAAATTAAAATGCAAAGGAAGTATAGATTACGTAGATCTCAGCTGAGGAGCATTCAAGATAGAGAGCTTCACTTTGTCACATGAATAATCTTACAAATATTTCAACATTCACAGGCCGAAGAGGAAAATTTTTATTTTACTCATAGTATTGTTGCAACAAATTGGGAAGTTAATAATGTTTTCTATTTGTCCACAAACAAAGAAACTTGAAAAAAAATGAACAACTCTTTGTAGCAAGGTACTGCTACCTGACTCCTCTTTTCAGTGTAGGATGATAGAGCTGTTTCACAAGAGGCTCCCTGACTGACATTTGAGTGGGTGCAATATAAAAAAAGCCTTGCTTTTATCTTATGGGTTGTGGTGTTGTGACAGACTTTGGATGTCTTCACCTCAGAAACTATCTGATGAGGGAGGTGGCGTGTTATGCCTCTGGCCTCAAACTCAAGTCAAGATCCAATTCTGCTCTTTAGTACATCATTCTCATCACTTTCAGGTCAGAACTTCCATGGGATTTAGCTGCATAATATTAATTTGGTTTCATAAGTCTCAGCGGAAAAAGATTTTTTTAAAGATTCCTAGGTCTATCAATTGTTTTAACATTTACAGACTTTACTACTGCATCAGGCAAGATGCTTTGAAGTGCCAATGTTGTCATCTGAAGTGAAATTCTGGAATTCAATGAAATTTAGGAACTATCTTGAGTTACTCTGTAAGTAGTTCTTCATTCACCAGTTTGTCTAAATATCTGAAGTTCAGGCAGTTCAACACAGCAAACTGGAAGTACCAAGTTTTCCAGTGATCCAGACACAAAACAAAGAAACTTTTAGTAGTGGCAGTCATTACTGTCACTGTCATTAGTGCCAGTGGTAGTAGTAGGGTGAGATCAAGAAGAGGTGTTTCGCACACTTTTCATTATGGCTTAGGTAGTTCCTTTGCAAAATAAATCTTAGAACCTTCCAGTTCAAAAGTGAGAATTAATTTTAGGTAGGTTAGAAGTAGAACTGATTTTGGACTTTGGATGTGGAAAGAGGGACACCTTCTATCTGTGCTGTTGAATCTGTATCAAGTGCAATCAGGAATATAATAGGTCAAATGAAAGAAGACAAGATGAAGCACAACTTTGCATCCCAAAATTAGGCAGTACTTACTTGAGAAATGGCTGTCCTGAGGTTCTGAATCTACTCTCAGAATAGCGTGATGTTTTACCTTCAAGAGTTACTGGATGAAATGCAGAATTTGTATATTTAGCATGTTGCTAAAACAGTCCTTACCACAATCCAGAAACTAAAAATGCCCTTGCCTCAAGCTGTATCTCTCTCATATCTGTATGGATCACAATCAGCTACAAAATCTTTTTTTAGACATAATGGAACATAGTAACTGGAGCCTGAAATCTCTAAGCCCCTCATCAGCCTGAAGGCCTGAAGTCAACTTTTCAAGATGGAGCATGACCTTCACTCTCAATAGACCTTCATCTTTACACAGCATCTTTCATAGCAGTAGCAATTGTTCACCATGGTATTTACTGCAAAGGAAGTACGGGAGAGAGTATACCCCATACACAGAAAAGGGCCTTCACTCACATTGCCATCCTTCCCATATTATGAAGCAGCACAAACAGAGTGAACAACAGTGCTCAAATCAATAAGGACATAACACCCACTGTTGTCACAATTCAAACAGCCACAGGACAATCTGTTTTAAATTAGCACAAGACAGATTTATAGTAAGTCTAGAATGCAGTGACTGACTTATGGAAACAGGCTGAAACCAGCTTTCAGACAATCCAGGCTTCAGGGTAGCAGTGGCACCATGAAGCCTACTGTGAGTAACCATCAGAGTTATCTTCAGCAGATTTTCCAGTCTGTGTTGTCATGGGGTCCCAACTGCTATGTCTGGAAGGTAATTCAGCAAGTTATTTCTAGCCTTTCTCAGCTAGCTAAAATCTAGCCTTTCTGGGTTGCACTGCACATTAAAAAACTAAGGATTGTCCCAGAAACCTGTAACCAACTCAATCAAGAGAAAAATGCAACTAAGAGGCTTTTCCACCAGGTGGCAGGTAGTGTCAAATGCTGAGATGATCTCAGCATCAGGCATTGATATTTTTAACACACATTTTCAACATAAAGAAGATTTTTGTTGTGGTTTTAAACTGTGATGTATATATTCAAATTGAAAATTGAAATACCTTCTTCTTCTAGAAGGGGGTATTGACCCAAGCTTGTTATGACCTGGTGACTTTGACAACTGACTTGTGGATAGGGTAAGAAATTTTTAATTATGAAGGCATAAAGTCCACTAATTTAGTATCTGATCAAAATGTTCCTTTCATTACCCCTGTTTAACCCTTGTGTCTGATTCTTGCATTCTAGCCAGTGTAGAGCCTAGTTATTAAATGACAGCAAGAAGGTGGCTCTAAGATCATGAGGACAGCAGTAATGGTGCTTATGGATTGGAAATGGATGTTCTTTGACAGTAGCTTGGCATCATTCTGTAAAACACGCATACGAGAAATTAAGAGAGATTATAAATGACTGAATTGCAATTGGCATATGAGTAAGGGTTTGAGCAACAGCAGGGGGGTGATGGGATAAAGATAACTTCTGGCAGCACTCCAGAGAAAGCTCTATGCATGGAAACAGGCTGAAAAGCTGCGAGAGGAAAAAAAAATAACCTCAGAGTCAAGGGCAAATCTTGGAATTTCCATTCCTGAAAGCAAAACAAAGAATGACAATCACAGAGCTAAAGACACGGGGAAGCAGTAACTCTTATCCCATATTGTGCCTTCCGGCTTTGAAGGATTCAGTAGGAAAAAGTTATGGTGTAGCCAAGAGATGACAGAGCTGAGACAGGCAGATAAATGGGAAGCTAAAGGATAAAAAAGTCAAGGAAGACATAGAAAAGGCTGTCATCTAAGGAAAAATGATGGCCTATATAAACCAACTGTGGCCAGAAGCCTCTAACATATTTTCAGGAAGTTTTCAGGACATATTATCTGGAGCCTTTTCAAAAGTTCATTTAAATACCAAACTTACATCTTGGTAGTTCTTATTTTTATGAAGGCTTAATTATGACAAAAATCTCAAAATCACTACATGTAATAGTCACCAAAATTCAGTTTAAAACTTTTTTTTCTTTTTTGCATATTTTACCTAAGTTAGGCAAAAGGTTAACAGTGGCCCAAGATATTCCTTGCTCTAACCAGGTCCACTTAGCAAGTTTATAGACAGAGTCATTCTGCTCAAAATAAGAAAAGATAATTGTACATAACTATTACAAAGGAGTTTTATCTTCAAAAACCTTTGTTGCAATGATTTAATTTTTACAAACACCCCTAAAGAGAGAAATTGAGTCAGAGACTGCTCAGAGGTCAGAAAAGTACTGGTGATGTATAGAAGACTGAAGTCTGTAATTCTCAGTGTCTTGATCTGAGATCAGTAGATGACATCTGGCTCATGCCATAGGAAATTCTATATAGATGTGCAAATCTGTATAGGTCGCTGGTTCTGAGCTAATAGAGAACATGCTTTTAAAAGTCATTTAAATGTCTTACATGGGGGCTGATCATTATAGCCACACGTATACAAACAAACCTGTAACAAAGAAACATTCCCAGAAGCTGGATTTCATCTGTCCTATGATACAACCGTAAGACTGGGGTCTAACTGAACTCTTGTTCCCCAAACTCCTTCTGGGAATAATTCAGGATTTATTATGCATCTGGGACCACAGGCAGGTTGCATACAGCTATTCTCTTCTAAAATGTGGGCTGTTGTGCTCCAGTTCAGGGGTCTGAAACAAGGATCACTCTTGGAGAGACACTGATGACATTTGATGTCCAACTCAAACAACAGGGTTTAGTAAATACTGTAATATAAATTATTTATATATATATATATATATATATATATACACACTATAATAATAGAACAGTTTTCCTCTCCTCTTGAAAATACCTAGTCTCATCAGGAGCTACCATTGTGTATTTATGCACATCTATCCCTTTCCTAAACAAATCTTTTGGTTTTGCTGAAAGGAAACACCTGAGAACAGCCACCCATTTTTCCCGTCTTTTTCTTCACCCATCTCCATCATTAGAACCACAGTAAAACTCCCTGAACACCACCATTCACAGTAAAACTCCCTGATTCACCACCATTATCCTTTGGATTAACAAAGTGATGAATACATTTCTTTCTATTTGTCCAAATGTGGTGCTCTGATCCTTGTTTTCTTCCTCTGTAGCAGGAAACATGTTCACAGTACTAGAGTGTACTCGAAATACCTTTTTCTTTTTTTGCTATGAAATGACACACCTTCAAAACCAACTACAAAAAAAAAAAAAAAGACATTGTGATCTTGCATATTCCTTTAAGACGTGATTAAAAAGTTGAACACAACCTGCAAAAATTCCCCCACCACAAAACACCCCTCCAAATGGAGCTGCCAGAAGCTCCTTCACAGGAGTTCACACTTTCTTTTCTGTCTCACACTTCCAGCTTCTCCATTCCCTCTTTCACCCAGCCTTGTCATCCTAGGTAGACCTGGTTTCTCCTCTGTCACCTGGAGCAACCACTCTGTGTTCTGCTGTCTCGTAGATTCAGCAGCAGGCTTCAAATCTCTGTTTATGCCTCAGTTCTCTCTTTCCTGCTCCTCCTTGCTTATTTATGATTGAAGCGTGTGATTGTATTATTTACAGTAAGTCTGTAAACACTTGTGGAAACATTTTCCTGGACAGAATATCTGAACTAAATAATTGCATTCTAAGTATTTATCAGATTCCTTGTGGGAGATGGAAATAAGCGTAAATATGCAATTTACCTTGTCTTATTTCCTTACCTTTGTAATCTTAGGAAAAAAAAAGAAGCCAAGTTTTATCTGACTGCAAGACCAAAGGTCACACACCTCTAAATAGTAAACATGTTTTTGCAAGAAACTTTTCTGTTTTATTCAACAAGACACTCAAAACCTGGTACCCAAATGTTCCTCATTAAATAGTACTATGATGATTTTTTGTCTCAGAGGACTGAGTCCAAACTACTGAGATGAGTGGCAACATTTTTAAGTTAAACCTTACTGGAGAAATAATGTATTATGGTTGTCAATAATAAACCAGGGCACAAATTTAGTCTTTTGTCTGAATATAGCTGTGAACATCCCCATACATGCCATTTTAGAATCAAAATATAAAGACAGCAGTATTTACAAAATGCCATTAGCTCCAGAGGAAAGTACCTACAGGCAAACAAAATGGAAGAGGAAATGTCAGAAGGAAAATGGCAAGGAAGTGATGAACATGGGTCAATCAAATGAGGAGGAAGGACCAAAATGTTACAGCCTGTGGAAATATCTCTGTGGGATAAAGACTCCCAGTGAGATGCAGGACAACAGATTGTAATATCCTGACTCTTGCTGGCAACACCCACTGGGGAGAGAATCCAGCATAAGTTGTTTATCTAATTTACTGTATCTGAGTGAGATTAAATTCTGCAAGGCAATGAGGGGGAATTCTAGGAGCGGGTGGTTGCAAATGTACCACTGAGCATGTAAAAGGCAGGTTCAAACTCTGTGAACACTACTTTGTTAATCTGTTAAAGTGACGTTGGCACGTCAGCACGTTAAAGCAGGGGCAAAGAAGCACGCTTTTTTATCTCCATCTTTTTAAAAATTCAGTGGTTCTGGCACTGTCATTTCTTCATGCAAATAAAAGCCCTCCCCAACTCATTTACTGTTCCTTGTGCAGCGTGTGAGGCAGAGGGAGTTGTTGGCCCTTGCAAATGAAAAAAACAGCATTGCCAAGAATCCCTGTTGAGCTGCTGGTCAAAGTCTAATTCTTTTGTTTTCAAAAAAACTGTCAAGTGCAGCTGAGCCATTTCCTCTATAAAAGTGAGTTATCTTGCAAAAGACCTCCCTTTTGTCATTATCCTCATATATAAAGTTAGATTTGTTTATAAATGAGTTTGTATGATGAATATTCTACCACAACTGTCTGTATTATTTCTAGGCGCAGTTATTAATTCAGAGCATAAAAAAAACCAAGGGTTTATTTTTATATTACAGAGAGTTTCTTCAGGAAAAACACATAAACCTGTTCTTGCAAATTTAGCCATTTCTTACAAAGAAGCCATATTTCTAATATATCTGTTATCACTACTGAAATAAAAAAGATTTAAGTATTACTTATAATTTCCGGAGGCTGGTTTTACATTGGAAATATGAATATACTGTGTCATCTACTTGGTTAGTAATAAAAATGGCATAATTATAAGTAAATACACTCTTCATTGTGGCCAAGAAGCACATTAAAAAAAACCCCAACAAACAACTAATATTCTTAAAAGTGATTGCTGATTTGAACTGCTGATTTGAATGTAACATGGTATTGAAGTTCAAGAAAAATCTTTCAAAATCCTGAATCACCTTTTTATAATGTAAAAAATAATAATCAGATAATGCCAGGCTTTATAAAGCATATGTCCTCATTGTGGTCACTGAAATTAATTGCTATTAAAAATAAATAAAATAAGGCACATCAACTTTCCAGCTATATCTCTATGTGAAACCAGTGTCTTTGTAGCTAGCCATCACATGTAGAAAAATAAATGCAACCTTCTCCCAACCTCAAAAAATACTGAAACAGTAAAAAAAAAAAAAAAATAAAAAAATTATTGGCTACTGACTGCAGTAAAAATATCTGTCTGTAATTTATTACTGTTTGTCCCCCCCATATGCACATAGTAGAGTTTGGGATGGCTGAAGGTGATTTAATCTCTTTCCTGTTTGAACTAACAGCCCTGTTGATATCCTAAAGCCCTTTTGAGACTGAGGAAAACAACAAAATACAGTGCTGAGGGTTGATAATTCAGATTTTGTTCCATTTTATTAGTCAAAGACTAGAAAAAAGGGAATTTGAATGCTTTTATGATTCCTCTAAACTGAACACTATTCTAGCAACATTTCTTATTATAATGATATAACAATTCTTATTATAATGATATAACTATAAGTCAAATTTTTGAGCACACTTTCTTAATATTTATTTTTTTTTAATCATGGTGAAGAATTTCTTTTACACAAATTCTTTTATATTATATAAATTCCTACTTACCATCACTGTGAACCAAGTTTCCCTGTCCCAAAAAGGGTCATTCTGCAGGAATTTTGTCTGTGATTTGCCTATCTCTCATTGCAGAACTGATCCCTAAAATAACAAATAAATTTGAGCAAATGGAATACAGACTGAAAGAGGCAATAAAAAATAGGTTGTGATGCCTGCTGTACTTACAGCTATGTGAAAATAATCTTACACACCTGCTAGTCATTTTCTACAAGTATCATCATGGAAAGATCCTAAATTTCCACAAACACCTGAATTAATAAAGCTTCATTCATCAAACGGTTGGATATTTTGAATTTATCATCATGTCGGGGAAGAAACGCAGGTTCCAGAAGTGAAGGAAGCTGACAATTAATGAGTTGGAGTAACAGTCCTAAGTCACCAGCCCAAAATCTTTCTTCAAATCACAAGATCAAATAACCTAATAGCACATGGTACATTATGATACCTTTCCACAGCTGTCAACGTCCTGTTTTTGCAGACTGGGCTTTTAGCTCCAGTTGCTGTTGAGTGCATTTGCCATGAGGGCATCTGTCACTCCGAGGTCCCACTGATGCCTCAGTTGTGACAAGATACTAGATTGGTGTTAATCACGAAGCAAAGGCAACAACTGAGGGAAAAGGGCAGGCCGCATCAATCATATGCACAGATAACCTGCTGAATACAAATGGATGCAAAACTGATCTTAAATTCTGCCCCATGCATTGCCTGCAGTAAAAAAAAGTTTCCTACCCTTCTGCCTGTAATGATCAGACCAAAACATCTCTCTTCTATGGTGCATTCAGTGCCTTCTGTAAGTCTTTCCACACAGATGGATTAAGATGGACTTTTGTCGTGCTTCGGTGATATATTATTCTGCACAACTGTTTCAATAAAATAAAAGCTGACATTAATAGAAATTCTAGTAGTAACTGACAAGCACCTGCAACATATCAAAAGGAGATAAAACATGAAATCAGCATGCACCTCAAATGCTTAGGAAGATATGCAAATGTCAGAGAAGCTACAATCAGAGCCATTGCAAAATCACAAGCAGCAGGATGAAAGAACAGGGTTTGTAATCTAGTCATCATGCAATGATTTTCTTCCTGCTGCAAAGCTTGTTAATTACAAATCTATCAATTATGATGCTTGAAAAACCCTACCTCCTACTCAGTGAACATTTTCAGAGGCCAAATGCCACTCTTATCTCCTGGAAGAATAAAGAAAATCTTTGTTGTAGTTTGCAAGTTTAATACCACTCACCTCTTTTGGTACCCTGATAGGATAAGGGGGAAATGATAGGACAAAGGGTAATGTCTTCAAACTGAAAGAGGGTAGGTTTAGATTAGATATTAGGAAGAAATTCTTTCATGTGAGGGTGGTGAGGCACTGACACAGGTTAACCAAGAGAAGCTGTGGGTGACCCACTCCTGGAAGTGTTCAAGGGCAGGTCGGATGCGGCCTTGAGCAACCTGGTGTGGTAGAAAATGACCCTGCAGGGAGATTGGCATTAGGTGATCTTTCTAGTGCCAGCCAAACTCAGATCATTCTGTGGTGCTGTAAGAGGGAAGGGGTGTTCCCTCAATACAGGACTTTGACCTGTGTGTACTCCTTGCACTCCCATGAGCTCTCTATATAGATTTAATCTAGTTTCATAATCTCTCTGGGAGAGTTCCTGAGCCTGGAGAGATTAATGGCAACCTCACTGCTTTAGTTCCCAGGCTGAGGTATGGAGATGGCACACGAGGGTATTGTAAAATGAAAATTGGGCTACACATGTACCTTAATTAACAGATGCAGAACTCTACTGCAGAAATTGCTGCATTAAGTCTTAACTGAAAATGTTCTTGTATATGTTGCACAGCTCATAAAGTGTTTTGGGGCTTGGAAAGTAAAAGTTTGCATAAATCAATGTATTTTTATTGTGTGATACAGCCAAAATTATATACTTGCACTCTAAGTCTGGAATAAGGGAAACATTTTGTAGGGTCATTTCTTAATTCTTTTATTAATACAGTGCTTGCTTGCTTGTAGCATTTTATATATGGGATGCTTTAACAAAGTTGATGGCTATTTTATTTCCTTTTGTCAAGAATCCCATCATCACTTGAGCATCCTTAGATCCAGCAAGCAGATGTGCACTTCCCACAAGCTGAGCATGGAGGTTTACTGACAGAATTCAGTAAACATCCATTCAGTATGTGCATGGGAACCTTTCTGATAGATGGATGAAGAAAATGGGCAATGCTTATTCAAAAGAGACAGGAAACAGCAATTCTGCAAAGCACTTTTGAGACTCCTTGATTATTCCTCCAGCAAGCATACAGTTTACAGCAGGATTTTACTAATGATTCTATGTCTAATTATTGTCTGTAGTATAATTATTTGGTTTATTTGTAACACAGAGGTCATGAAGACTTATCTATATGCACTCAGTCCTTCTGAGTGAGCTTCACATTAAAGAGGAAAAGGAAATACTTTAAAATACCTATTTAAGTAACTCAGTGTCAACCACTTTGCATTCAATTGTTTACTGCCTAACAATTTTTCCCTTGACTTGACTTTACCTATGCTCTAGAATGGACCTACAAAAGGGCTTATTGAGTATGTAATGGATTTTTCTGTTCCCTTTTAAAATTACTTCAACTTGGTCAACCAGCATTACATTTTGCTGAGGTATAGCAAACATAAAATCTCTCACTTCCTCTGAGAAGCCCTCCCCAGTGTTTTTGCGTGTGTTTTTGTGTGCGTAAGTAACACGGAGGAAAAAAGCCAAAACTGCAGTTTCTCCTTCACATACACAACACCCTTCTCCTCAGCTGTCCTCTGCTTTTGACATATTGCTGGGACAATTCCAAGGAGGCTTGTTTTCTTGTTTCACATTTAAGTAGGATTTTCAGCCAAAGACTTCACGGCACTTACATGTAAGGTATGGACAAGGATGGTGCCTCATTTCTTAAATTACAAATAAGCCAAGGTGAAACTCACTAAAGTACACTTCCACAAGAAAATGTAGTAAGTCAGAGATGGAAAATGGGGATAGCAGAGCATGTTTCCTCTCCTAACTGTAAATAGAGATGGAAGAAATGTAATTTCTGACAGGAAGAACAATTTAAATCCTCTGATTTTTATCATTGCAGGCTTGGGAGGAAGAAGGCTAATTATCTTCCAAAATTAATAAAAACCTAGTATCTGAAGTATACTCTTCTCTTACCATGTGCTACAAGTATATTCTCATTTAATAACTTCTGAAGTCCTTGGCAGCTCTTTCCTAGACTTCAGTCAGATCAGGCACTTGCTATCACTGAGAGGATTTACAATTAATGTCTAGTGTGGATAAAGTAGGACATCCATAATTACTCCTTCTTGTTACAAGTCATTTGCTGTTTTAACCTTTTGATTCAAGGGTGCTAAAGAATGCAGGCTGATCCTCAAAAATCAATCCTGACTTAGAATTTCATAATCCATTTCTACTGTGGGAGGGATTTGCCTGAAACCATATGAAGCTGTTTCAAAGAAAAACGAATATGACCCTTTCCTGCACTCTTAATTTTGCTTCTGTCTAAAGCAAGGAAAATACATTTTTTTTAGGGATTTGTGTTGTGGTTTTGTTTTTTTCCTGTAAACTATTTTGCACAAAAAGGAAAAGAAGCTGAACACTGAAAACACCATGCCCTGCTATATACCTGACCAAAGCATAATAGAAACCATTCAGTTTGCATCACATATCCCATGATGAAGAAAGGTATTTTTGTGGAAGCGTGCAACTACAGGATAGGATGTCAAACACAGCTTCCTATCAAAATTACTAGCCAGCCTAAACCAGAAATTAAATCAAGCCCAAACAAGTTTCCTAACAAGAAACACCATTGTTTTCCCACTCTAAATCCTGTTAATGGATCCTCAATATTTTGACTGGATACACTCATCACGTGAAAGCCAAAAGGAAAAATAGATCCTTTTGCATGACCAAAGTAAAATCTCATTTAGTTTCTCCTAATTATAATACTTTGGACAGCAGCCATACTCAAGAATTTCTCTTTCCTCTGGGATGAATTGGTCTCTAGTCAGCAAATGTATTAAACTGCTTTGTTCTTTTTATATGTAAATCTATACTTGGAAAATCATCAACTAATTTTAGTCTGTTTGGGTTGACATGATCTCTGTGCCAAAAGTTATATTTGCATTCTAGTTTGGCTTCCTCTTGTCTATCAGAAAACTTATATATATATATATATATATATATATATATATATATATATATATATGTCTGTGTGTGTGTGTGTGTGTGTGTGTGTGTGTGTGTGTGTGTGTGTGTGAGAGAGAGTTTCTGTTTTAAACATATATGTGTGTGTTTAACTTGATGCTGACTAGTTTTATCTAGGGTATAGAGACACAAATCATGGACAAAATACTTTTAAACGAGGATTTCACTAATAGCTCTCTACTCTCACCATGTCAGCATTAAAACACTCCATTGTTTATAGATGAGTCCATGTAATCAACAACCCTATTTAGCTTCACTTCCTGTTAAAGGTAACTGGTAGACTTTTCCAAATATGTAAATTCTGGATTGTATCAATTAGAGGAGGACTTGAATTTGGCTCAAATACACTTATATAAACACTGGAAAAACTGTTGCAAGTGAAGTCCTTTGTTCTTTGGTAGCATAGAATAAACACAAAGCCCCTCTACTTACTGCCTTAAAATTTTGTGGTCTATCTTTAGAATTTAGAAATATTTTAGTCACCATCAGCTCTCTGTAACTCATTGTTTTCATAACTATTTCTATCAAATCAGGCTTTAATAATTCAATTATTTATTTATAACAAAATCATCAGAGGATTTTTCTAAAGAAATTACAAAAGCCCAAACATAAATGGAAGTAAAACATAACAGTTACAGGATTTTGGAACTGAGCTTAATTCATTATTAGTAGTATTTATGTCCTTTTGAAAAAAAATATCTCTCTGAGAATTCATATCAAATGTTTGTAGTGTTTCTTAGTTGCTTAACAATTCTATAGTCATTCTTTATTCCAAAATCCCAACCCCCAACACTGGAAAAGCATGCCTGTTTTGTTGGGTGTTTTTAAATAATATTCTCACTTGCATTTTCCCTCCCAATAGTCAGCCTTTTTGAGTAATTTGGTGAAGAACTGACTGCTGAAGGGGTGGCTGGTGTCTTTGCAGAAAACTATTGAGTACTTTGAGAGCCACAGCAAAAATAGAGGGAAGAGTTTGATTAGCCTGGTAGTTATGTTCAGTTTTTCATTGAATGTGTTTTGGTTTGCTTTTTAGTCTCAAACAGATCATTTGCAGCATTCTTTGGCAAAACATGCTGGTTTTAAGACACAATGCTGAGAATAATAGTTTCAATGAAACATAAGCTCAACTGACGACCACATTTCAGATATAATTACAAACTGATATCTCAGCTGCGCTTCTTCTGAAAGCTGACAAATCTTTTTAATTTCATGAAATCCAGGTCAGCCTATGAAAATACAGCCAGAATGCAGAATTCTACATGGATTTGACATGAAGCCAGACAAAACAAAGGCTTTGACAAGCTTTCTTATTTTCTGTTTTAAAACTAAAACAAAACAGAGGGGAAAGATCACCCACCCATGCAGATTAAAACCCTGAAAAATATTCAGTGTACTCCTCAAACCAAAATTTTCTGAGCTGTCTAAAACCAACCTCCTGGAGAGGACTGATTCCATTTAATGAAACCAAATAGTGAGATAAAATGATCAACCCCCCAAAAAATCTCTACTATGCACTTAAAGCAGCATTTTTGAACTTTAATGTGTTTTGTCAGGTAGTGTACAATGCCTACCTTACCACAAGCAGAGAATTAAACAATGCCTACTAAATAAATTCATTAGTAGGGGTAGTCAGCACCTACAGGATACAGATTTCTCAATTTCAGTCTTCCAAAGACATAAAAAAATTTACTCTAGACTCACAGAGTCTCATTCTGTCACTGGAAACTCGAGATACTCTTTCAGGAATATAAACAAATATTTTTGTTACATTCCATATAGTGACTGGCTAACCTTTAAATAAATCCATCTGATTACAAGCTTTTGTAGTTTCCTCCCTTTACCTTGTAACTCGCAGCATCTGTCACAAAGAATTGTATTTTCAATATGTTGCATGGAATTTTGTCCTGCCAATCTGGAATAGGTTTGTCTGGTACTATTTTAATAAAATAAAGGATAGCATACTGAAATTAGGTGTAGATCCAGGCATTTGCTGCAGTTAATTGACTTCCTTTGCAGATAACTGACTCCCTTGTCCCTTTTTAGGGCAGCTAAAGGACATCACAGGAGAGGAGACAAGGAGAGAAAAGAAAATAATATGTTTCCCTTCAGCATTTTAGTGCTCTTTGCACATTTTTTAAAAGATGGTTCATGTATATATACTGTAATATGTATATACATATTGAGTGGCTGGCCCGTGAATAGCAGCAGTGAATTGCATTTTGTGTATTCCAGATACATGAGACAAGGAGAGAGATTCATTGATTGAGTCTCTGTATTTTAAGTGTTACTATATTTACTAGATAACAAATTAGAGATTTGTTAGACAGCAGGCTAAATAGCTGTCTGTGAACCATGTATTTATTATGCATGGCTCTACCAGAGTCATTAGAAGTTGAAAAGAAGGGTTCACTAGGTTGTGAAGCAGAATTCAGCTTGGAGCTGCTTGGGGCCCACAGTGATGTGTCTAAGTAACAGTCAGAGTTTATAATAGTCCCCAGGTTACAATCCTGGGGCTTAAATATGAACTTTTCAGAGATGTTTGCAAACACTGGTATTACTCTACAAACAGATAGACCCTGGCATTGAAAGTCTTAACAAAGTTCCCATTGGTATCTTCTACATCAGTGCTATTGGAAACATCAGAGAACACAGTAAATCTGATTTCCAGTTCTTGTACTCACCTGCTAGATAGTACATTATATCTACTGTATGAAACTTCCTGAGTGGAATGTAAAGGTGTCTAGATGCAAAACTGTAGACCACTTCCTTTCCTTCCCTTCCCATTTTGATACAATAGGGACTTTCATTTCCTGTCTTGAGCAATTTTGGGGTCCTGCTCACATTGGTGAAGCTCAGCTCCAAAGATGGCAGCTAGTGACAGGAGAAAAATGCTGCTGCTGTAAAAGTTAGGAAGAAGTTGGAAAAGATATTGTGGATTCTAAAGTTTAAGCAGTCAAGCAATAAAACAAGTCACAGTGGGCAGATCATATTAGTCATGCTTTACTCTAGCTGATTTTTCTTAAACAGAAGTCATCAAGTAACTGATTTAGTGGATCACTTGGAAGCTAGATCATCTGATATTATAACTGACTGAAAGTTTTATATGGATAGATCTTAATGCTGACCTTGTCCTTCTAGTAAAAGAAGTTATTGTATTTAGAAGGAGACAAATCAAATACTAGGACCTTAGTGTTGGTATCTTATAAGGAATAATAAATATAAGAAAAATTTTAAAAACTGTTCCTGAACTTTCACTGTTCTCTGGCCCACACTAATTCTAATTTTAAAAAAATCTTCTTTGCATACCAAATTTGGAAAGTTTCTATCAGGTTAGGGAAAAGGTCCCTGCTTCTCAGCATCCTGGCTCTGAGAGTGGCCTGGAGCAGATTCCTGGGGAAGGGTAAAGGAAAGAAAGCTGATTCTCTTTCTAGGACATTCTGCCAGGCTCCAGCTCTTCATGGGAGATTTTATTTCCCTCTGGATGATTTTGTCAGATCTGGAAGCTAAAATTGCTGATTCAAGTGTAAAATGGGGATTTTGAAGTTAAAGGCAAATCTAGCTGAAATCTCTATGGAAGTCTCTGCAATACTGCTCCTCCAGTAAAAACAACCAATTTCAATTGACATAAATTTGATTTATCTATGACTCTCTGAAGGCAGAATATTCCCCTATGAAATTTCTCATCAATATATAAAAGTAGGTGCTTTCCCAGACAAACAATATCTTTATTTCTCTTAGAATCTCTAAATGTGGGAATGACCTCTAAGATCATCAAGTCCAACTGCTAACTGCCAAGCCCACAGCAAACCATGACAATCTACACATCTTTTGAATCCCTCCAGGGATGGAGACTCTACTACTTCCCTGGACAGTCTCTTCTAATGTTTCTCATATGAGTCGTTGACCTTCTAGGTAACCTAGGAACGCTACTGGCTCATGTTCAGCATTTTTCAAAAAGCATTCCCAAGTCCTTTTTTACCAGTCAGCTCTCCAGCCACTGGCCCCCAGCCTGTAACACTGGGTTTTGTGTGACTCAAGTGCAGAACCCAGAACTGATACATATTGAACTTCATACAATTGGCATTGGCCCTTCAATCCAGACTGTCCAGATCCCTCTGCAGAGATTTCCTGCCCTCCAGCAGATCAACACTCCCACCCAACTGAGTATCATCTGCAAACTGACTGAGGGTGACTTCATTTCTCTCATCCATATCACTGACAAAGGTATTAAACAGCACTGGACCAAATACTGAGCCGTGGGGAACCCCACTAGGGACCAGCATTAACTGGATTCATCTCCATCCATCTATTCTCAGGGACTGACCATACAGCCATTTTTTTACCCAGCAAATAGTCTGCCACTCTTCCAAGCCCTGGGAAGACAGTTTTTCTGTGAGAATGCTATGGGAATGGTGTCAGGGGCTTCTCTAAAGTCCAGATAGAAAACATCCACAGCCTTTCCCTTATGTTCTACATGGGTGCTGTGGTTTCCCCCCAGCCAGTCACCAAGTTCAATTCAGCTGCTCACTCACTCCCTTGCCAGCAGGACTGGGGAGAGAACTAGAAGGGTAAAAGATGGAGAACTTAAGTTCATAAACACAGTTTAATAGGGAAAGCAAAAGCTGTGCACAAGCGAAGGAAAACAAGGAATTAATTCACTGTTTCCCATGGGCAGGCAGGTGCTCAGCCATCTCCAGGAGAACAGGGCCCATCACATGTAACGGTGTCTTGGGAAAACAAGCACCATCAACCCAAACATCCCCCCTTCCTCCTTCTGCCCCCCACTTTACATAATGAGAATAATTTCATTTGGATTGGAATATCCCTTTTGGCCAGTCTGGGTCACCCATCCCAGCTGTCTCCTCCCAACCTCCCAGGCACCTCCAGTCCCCTCACCAGTGTAGCAGAACAAAAACGCCTTGGCTCTGTGCAAGAACTGCTCAGCAACAATAAAAACATCTTTGTATTTTCAACTCTCTGTTCAGCACAGTTTCAAGGTATAGCCCATGCCAGTCACTATGAAAAAAAAATTAGCCTTAGCCCTGCCAAAAGCAGCCAAAAACAGCCCACCTCTTATTCCATAACAAATCCTAGATTATTTAATATAACTTCATTAACCATCACTCCCATTCCCATTCTTCGCTTTAATTCACATATATTGTTCCCTTATTCTATGGGCTACCCCTGAAAAATGTCCATGAAATGTCCACAAAATGTCCAATGTTGAATTGGTTTATGCTTTTCCAGAATATTGTTATATTAAAAACCTTTTCAGTGGCATCTGTGGGATTAATAAAATCTGTCCTTTGCAAAGATCTTGCTTTCATCACAGGTGATAAAACATAGAATTTTCTAGTATGCATATATTGCCTTTAGCTCAAGGTACAGAGGACATTTTAAAAATAAAGTTTAAATGAAGAAATTGCTTCAGCCGTCAATGAAATGTGCTTTTAGGGGTGAAACACAACAGCTGTTTAACATCACAAAGCAATATCATTGAATAATTTAGTTCAAAAATTTCAGAAGAATGGAATATTTATTCAAGGGAAACTCCAGATGGAAGTTGGGAACGCAGATTGTCATTCTAAGACAGTGTTACAATTTTAACAAAAAAACCCCCCAGTAATTCCGGCTGCACTTTTACTCTTTCACAATGTTCCGTGATATGAAAATGCTAGATAGTAACATGATTTTGCCTATTAAAAACATCACTATAACTCTGCCATTGTAAGACTAAACATTACAGTCTCCTTTTAACAAGACTCAGAAGACTGCCACTCACAACTGCCACACAAAAAGTGTCAGATGTTTTCATAGCTAATACTAAACATTAAAAGTGCCAACAATATATAATCTGCAAACATGGAATAAACTATTAACTAAATTTAATCCTAATTTTCACCAGTTAGTTATTGACTTAAATTTAGTGTATATCGGTTTTCTAGGTTAAATCTCTCTAATGCCACTGTTAATAGCAGAATATTTCAGGAATATTAATTTTGCAGCCATTGAGCATATTATACATAATCTTTTTCTTTTTCTTTTTTTTTTTTTTTTTTTTTATGTTACTGATGACCTTGTAGATATGTGCAACATGGGCTGAAGAGAGCTTCAGTAGCCAATTTCCTTGCATGCAGAATATGATCCTAGTAGGGTGTGCTTCAGTTTGATAAGCCTAAAATGAACATTTATTGTGTCTGAAATTTGAATTGAAATATACTCTAGAAAGCTTGATTGTATATTGAGTGATCAGTTAATGAGACCAATTTTAGACCACTAAGAGCTTCAGCTGGTCATACCCAATTTTGCTGTTCTGACAGGAAAGTGCATCTTTTAAATTCCCAAACTTGTAGTAACAAAGTCAATCACCAGAAAGTTATTTAAGTAGAAGTCTTAAAAGCCTCAAGGCATAGAAAGTTATTGTACCTTATGGACACTTACAAGAGATGACAGAAGCAAAAGAGCTGTAAATCAGACAAAGAAAAAGAATATTTTAGGAAAAAAGACATGTAAATTTTCTGAATTATGGACCAAAGAAATTCCCAGAAAATTTTAAAGCACTTTAAGTATATCAGGTTAAGGAAAAGGAAGTGGAGAGGGAAAGGAATTCAAAGTCCAGGAAAGATGAAATGAAAATGGAAATGTAACCTGTCTATTTGGAAAAGTGCATTGAAGGATGTATTATAGAAATTCTTGTACTATTTCAAAACCCTAACTTTGAAATCTGACTTTTGAAACTGGTCCTTACAAAAATGCACTTGAGATCTTTTCTGTTATGCAGTGTTGCACCTCAATAAATTAATTGATTTGGGATCCTCTGAGTTCCTTGAGCTTCTCACTTCTTTAAAGTTATTTTGAGGTATGCTGGGCTTCTGGATCCTTCCACTTGAAGCTGCTACAAGCGCAGTTTGGAACTTCTTACGGATTTTGTAAGACCAGTGTCTTTCTGCAGGTAACCAAGGTGATACTGAAACAGGAGAAAGGTCGCTCAGTAAATAATAATAGCAAATTTTGATTTTGAGGACAGCTAGCATGCAATGTTAAGTACTGATATGACCACTTATTTTCTGCTACATTAGCAGAGAGGGTAACTTGTGACACAGATTGTTTTGACATGATACAACAGTTCCTGGAAGGTACTGCATGCCCCAAAGAGCTTACAGTCCAAGGTAAGCAGCTACCAGTGAACACAACAGCTGGGGAAGCAGAAGGTAGTAGTGAAATCACAATCACTGAGATAAACTGATGAGTCACAGCTCATCAGCTCATAATCCAAAATATAAGATGTTATCTAACACTGTCAGTATGAGACAATTCATGGTGTATGCTCTACATTGTGCTTAAAGTCTTAAAAGCAAAAACTAAAAAAAAAAAAAAATCCACAAAAATATTTGAAATACTGTCTTAAGACACAACCGTGATAGGAAAAACTTATGATGGTTGGAGCCCAGACCAGTTTATCTGTAAAGGACTGCAACAATCACTTGGCTTGGTCATCAGAACAGAGCATGGCACTCTTACCAAGTAATTGCAAGAGGTGATCTGATGTAATCTGCACTCTTTTGAACCTTATAAGAGCTCCCCCCAGACAGATCACACCAGTTGCTTGTGGACTACTGCTATCAAGTGATAAAATGTGAAAAATGTCCATATTCCAGTAGAAGTGTTACAGCTTCATGGATATCTAGGAAAGACCAAAGCAAATCCTTTCTTGTAGGGAACCTAATACAGCTGCCAAGGTGTATCCTATACCACAACAAACTCCTAAACTGCCAAATACATGTATCATAGAATTATAGAATGGTTTGGATTGGAAGGAACCTTAAAGACCATCTAGTTCCAACCCCCTGCCATGGCAGGGACACCCAGACACCCAGCAGTTGGCAAAGCTGTGATTCGGGGGCCCAGAGGTACTGCTCAGGAAGGTGCTGAACTGTCAGAGGTGATGAGATGTCACTGGAAATGGTCCAATTCCCCAGCACTTTTGTGATATGATAACTGCAGGAGCCTGAACTGAAACTGTCTAGAAATATGCTAACTGACAGAAATACACCAAATTTTTAGGCTGTAAACATTGGCTGCTAGGAATCACTTGCTACAGTAAATGCAATTCAAAAGGTTTTGTTTTTCCAAATTGAGTTTTCTGGCATCTAAGTCAGCTATTGACTATGAAAATGTGCTTCAGAAGTGAAAAGGATGCGTCATACACTATGTAAATATGAAATATTTTCAAAGGATTTAAAAAAGAGTGTGAGCATACTCAAACAAACCTCATAAAGAAGAAGCTGAACAGTCAGTATTGCAGTTTTTTCATTAGGCTCTGATAAGAGATTGGATTATAGATGGAACAAAACCGCTTAGAAACTGCTACAAAAGACTGAGTTAATTTTCCAAGAAAAAGAGGTGACTCAGTTCAGAATGAAGCATATGGATGTTGTTGGTGATAATAGAATAAATGTGCATGAGATTCCATAGTGCTGAGAGCTGGAAATCATGGGAAAATGTAGAGAAAAACAAAAATAGTACATGGAGTTAATGCTTAAGACCAGCACAAACTAAGAAAATGTCATATGTATTGGAAAATTGAACAAGCTGCAATAGATTTTGCCACTTTTGAAAAGTTACAAGCCGTCATTTCACCGTCATTGTATTTGGCTGTGGATAGCACAGTATTAAGTTGGTGCCCTGTAAGGGGGCAGAGACAGCTGTGACATAATTTGGATCAACAACCAGAAATGAAATGGCACATTTAAAACTTTTAAGACAGATGTTAATACAGAAGCCATTCTGTTGATAGAAGCATTCTAGAATCTTCAGAAGAGCTACATATATAGAAGGGTAAGCAGGCTAAATGCAAGGGAATGCTTGAACTCCTTAAAGGAATATGTGTCAGCTGTACATGTAAATAAAAATAGAAAAGATGCAATGTTTAATAGGAATAGTATAGAGCAAAATCATTTTGGGTTGAAAGTGTACCACTGATCTTCTTGATAAAACTGCATTCATTGAAGATGAGAACTGAGAAGAGTTTTTAAAAGATGTGCTGCTGGGAATAGATAGACTCTTAGCACTATATTCATACCTATAAGAGCTTATGACATCTTCATGCTGTGTGGAGAGCTAATATAAAAGGGAGAGTTTATAGAGCTTATATAAAAGGGGAGATGGATAGGCTTGTTAGCAGTAAGAATTGCAGGACAAGGCTGAAAAGTTGTACCTGTTATTTTAGAGGGAGGGAGGAAAAACCTGTGCCTCACTAAAGTAATTAAATTAATATTAAAAATATTACACCTGCATCTGAGGTGTTATGTTTAGGAGGACTCTTAGTGATTGCTCTTAGTAAAAAAGATTCCATGTCTGCATAATTTCAAGAATCTCTATGGGACACATGCTTTCACCAAAATGATATTTGTGTTTTCTGAGGTCTCAAGGTATATTTCTTTACGACATTTGATCTTCTGAAAGATTGCACTTTTTCACCCAGGGCTCCAAGGTGCTTTGGTATAAGTCAGACACAAGAACAGAAAGTATAGGCAACGTATCCTCATATATTTATGGTCAACACTTCTATGACTGCCCTACAGACAAAGGGGAAACACACAGTCCTTGAAATCTGCTATAACAGATATTCACAGATAATTTGAAAGTTTTTGGTAAGCAGTCTAATGTGTTTTTCTGTTCACCACACTGAATACCACCTTAGATTTTGACAAGAGTCCAAAATTAATCATACATCAGCCTTGAGGTACTGACATGATACAAAACTTAGCCACCTATGAATACCTCCAAAGATAATCTTCACAGGATGAAGAGCCTGTTTCCTTTATTACAGAAAGTTTAAAACCTGTGTGTTGATACCAAGAAATGAAAAAGGAATCACTGACCTTATTTTATGGGAGTAAATATGCTCTCAAGTCTTGCTTAACAGTCTGGAAACACAGGCTGTGTTATAATAAAGACCCTGACAGAGGAGGAGAAAGTGAAAATGAGGAGAAAAGGGATCCTTAATTTGCTTACAAAAGAAAAGTTATTCTCAACTAACTGTCCCAAGCAATTGAACCCAGAAATTCCTATAGCAAAGCGCAAGACTGAAGTGTAATTCTGCTAGATGTGACTTCATAGTTACACCTCCCAGCAAGACAAATCAGCAGGAACCATTCTGTGCTGTGTGACCTGTAGGTCAAGTTCTGTTGGAGCAGTCCTGTCACTGCATGGCTTCATCTTCTCAGTTTGTACATCCTGCAGCAGGTTGGAAGCTGCTGGAGGTCTGTACTAGTGCCATTCATGGTGCATTGAGATAGAGTTAGGATCCAGAAAGTCTGTTTTGAACTGACTTAGTTATTTGGTGAAAAGTTGGAGGAGAGAGTCTGGATGAAACTATATTTTGTTGCTTTCCAACTGAAGCACCAAAAGAATGAGGCCAGCTGGGGCTCTCTGAGTGTGACTCAGAGCAGTTCCTGAATAGAGCTCCCAGTTCCTCTGCCCCATGAAGTCAGCTTTCACTGGAGGGAAACAGCTGGGTGGGCATGTGGTGGCCAGAAACAAAGATCCATCTCCTGACAGCTTGTCAGTGAGGAAGTGTGGTAGCTCTTGCATGGGCTTTGAACTACTGGGCAGCCAACCCATGACCTAACACCTCTCATTCTTCATGTGATGTGTAAAAGCAACTATTACTACAGTAACTATCCAAATAGATGACAATGGGAGCTTTACACGAGCAGAGAAGAAAAATGGATCAAGGAATAGGACAACAAAATCTTCCTGTGGTGTTCACCTCTTGTACTCCTTGCTCATTCTCTCTTTAGCTACATATCAAGCAAACTTGTCTTGGTGTACAGAATATCATCCCATGAGGCAGTGCTGAGACACAGCTATTAAGAGGAGTGAACCCTGCAAAGAAGGTTTTCCAACATTACAGATACAGCTACACATAGATTGCCCTGCACAAAGCAAGATCATCTTTTCTTCCCAAGTCATAGGAATTGTCTTTCCCTAATTCTCTGATTCACTTTTCAGCCATATATTCTGGGTTTTAGTCACCTTTATCACACCTGGTCCATCGCTGTTTTAATTAACTCCATTCACTACCTTAACCAGATGAGACTGGTATTTTGGACCCATAGCAAAGCTAAGCTTGTTCATCTACCACATGTATCTTAGAAGTAAACTAGTCATCCAGTTTTTAAGGGTTGTGTGACTAGGAAAAAATACTGTTTCAACCAGTAAGGCATAAAAAAGCCTCTAGACCACAGAGCTCAATACAGTAAATCAAGCCCACAAACCACAAGGAACAAGATACGTCCTTTTGATCCAAAGGCAGTAACTTGAGGATTGATGCTTCCATACTGTCCCTGGAGCAACTATTTTCTTGGGATTTTACTGAAAAGATTTTAAAAATATTGGGGAACATGTAAAGTGCGTTTCTCAGTGTTGTCACATGTAAATCTTCAAGTGCTCATGTTAGGAATTTTTTCATCCATTACAATCCTCTCCCACCCTTGTAGGAGAAGAATCATATACAAAATGTATAAATAAAACATAAAACAAATAAACAAAACCCAACCAAGACCCAAAACTGTTTCTGTCAAAATCTCTGTCTCCCACCGTGACTAAAGCAGTTCCTATCCTCATTTTCACAGGCAAAACAAGAGGTCTGTGGTTAGGAAGAGTAATTGGATCAGTTTCCCCAAAACAGAATTCAGAGAAAACAAGCAGATGTCAAACTCTTAGAGAACCAGAAAGAAGGTTTTCACTGCTTGATCCTGCGTGTATGATCCATCTTCTTGCTTCTCCCACTATTACTCAGCTCAACTTCTTCTATTTGAGCCTTCATTTTGTTCAATGCCTGAAATTAGACTTAGCTTTAATAAGGCCATGTCTTACTGAATGAGACAGCTGGTATGTTGAAATCAGTTGAAATGATCTTGAATGTATGAGATGTTCAAATGTTATCCTAATGCTCTTGAGTTCACTTAGCATTATAGTTACAATGAAATGCAAAACAGATCTGACAATTCACATCTGACATTCAGCCTGGGATATCTTAGTGTCCATCCTTCAAAAGAAAATAGAGCAGCAACTCATCATCTCAGTTCTGGATTCTTGTAAATGTATCAAGTTGGACATTCAAAATAGCCTTTTTTCTTCTTTTTTTTTTTCCAATATTTTGGCCAGTGTTTTACATTTTGTATGCAGCTTAGTGCAGCTGCAGTAAAGAGGTCTAATATGTTGGCTTGTATGAATAGGGGTTGGTTATATAAAACCATGGATATTGTGCTAGCAGAGGGTTTCTTGATTGTGTGAAAAACAGAGTGGCTAAAGAACAGAATGTTTAAATAATAGGTACCAAAAAATGACTCAAAACCAATGATGAATATACCATAGCTTTTATGTGTGAGGAGGGAGTAATGTTGAGCCCGTTCTCTTTTAGGAGCTGTGATATCATGGCAAAAGTATTTAGACCAGAATGAGAAATGTTTTGGAAAAAAGTTACATAATAGATTTGTGTTATTAAACTAGACAGAAATGAGAGGAGATATCTTTATATTGTGCTAATTCCTCTTTTAAAAGCTGCAGAAATTGTCATTGATCTTAGTGGAATAGAATATGATGGTGTGAAAAAGAAAGCTGTGGACTGCTTTTAAGGAGGTATTGTTTTACAGGAGCAGTGAATAAACAAGACATCTGTTATAAGGATTGTAAGTCAGCTTTTATTGTCTAGAAATAGCCAAGAATCTTAGTGCTTATAAAGGAGCTCTTGGTTGCCTGAGCTTTCCTCCTTCCTGCTTCACTGCTTAACTCCATACAAGAGCCAGAAGAAGATTCAGGCAATGCTAAGAAGCATTTGAAATCCCTGATGCAAGGTTTTTTAGTGGGTTGAGATAGTAGCACAGAGACCTTTTTCTTGCTTTTGTGCCTAGGAAATAACTTTCACTGTATTTGGAGAGAGTGGATGTTGATCTGCTTCCTATATTAAAAAAGAACCACAAAGAACTACCACCCATATATATTTTTATATACTTACTTATACATATATATCTATATATACTTTTATTTATATACGCACACCTGTACTTTCAGTATGTCCTAGTTTTTAACCTGGAGCTTTTACCTTGGTGAATTCTACTGGTATGATGCCCCTATGTTTCAAAGTTAGGGTCTAGACAAGTCTCAGTGTATCCTCATATTTTACATAGATATTTCTCTTGTAGACATCTGTTGTGTGACTCAGCTCCAGTTTAAAACAAATTTGTATGTGTTGCTGCTTGGAAATACCTGTGTGTACTTTAGAGGCTTCATTCAGCTCCCCATGTAGAGATCTCAGACTGTGTGATACCCTCTAAAGTCTCATCAGGCTTCCAGCTGCTCCTCTAGGAGACACAACTCTTCTACAATGCCTGTGTCATGTCCTCCAATAGTTGGCACAAGAAAGCTTGAGCAACCTAACTCAGTTCCACATCTTCACTGAATATAGTAAGCTTAAGTTCTGAGTACAACAGTACAAGCATCCTATTCTGTACTGAATTTTAGTTCTGAATTCCTTTTTTTTGTTTCCAAAGCTGTTTTAGGTCAGGTCTGAATTCAAAGAGAATACATACAAGCCCAGACATCATCACTCTAGCTAATAGATATTATCAGGATACCACCACAGGATAATTGAAAGTTGACAGATGCTACTTTACCCTTTGCTCTTCAGTCAACTGTGGGGATCACAGGCTGATGCCTGAATGCAAAGAGTCTGTCACTATGGAGTCAGAAGTTGAAAGAAAAGGACAGTTATCAAGAAAATATTATCCAGCCTTTTTAGTCATAAATACAGAATTTTCCATTATGTTTTAAGAGACATACATGACTTATACCCCAGTGAAACATAAATCCTTGTGTTTCTTCCATGGGTTGGAAATCTTCTGACAAGTTGTAATGCAGCCGGTGAATGTGGTTTTGGTTACGGAATTAAATGGGGCTCTTTAAGGGTTGTTTTACATGTCAGAAGCCATTGTTTTACCTTGTAGAGGATTTTGTGTCAGTAAGAACTTAAAATATTCCCTGCCTATTCAGTGAAGCATGTTATCCCCTCAGCTGAACCAAAGGCCCTGTGAGGCTGCTCTAAGAGGGAACACAACCATATTTCTCATTTAGTAGGAAACAAAAAAAAAATATTAAAAAGCCAAATGCTTTTCAGTGGTTTATTTTATAAAAGCAGCATCATTTATCCATCCCAATTACCATCACAGCTAGTGACGTATAGGAAAGAAGTGCTTTACCATAGTACAGAAACTCAGAGGTGTTGCACAGGTGGGATGAAGCAAGGCCGTGAATTTTTTGCCATGAAGCACTTTATAGGATAAAGCCATGACTTAATGTTGAAGTTGCTTGAGATATTGCCACCAGAATCATTGCCATAAATAGGTTAGACATATCTATGCACTCACACCCTTACAGCTTCCACGTCATCCCTTCACTGATGCTTATCCCTCTTCCTCTGCTGCTTCTCCTGACAGAGCTGCACCAGGGGAGCACCATAAACCACATCCTTTGCACGACCCAGCCTAAAAGCAAACTTTCTTTACCCAGGGTGTTTCACTGAGTAAGTTTCCAGACAAGTTATGTCATTTATAAGAATGATCATATGTGACTCTGTGTTCAAACCACCTGTCCCTTTAGCCCTGTATCCTGTCTCTGGCTAGAGACAGTAGAAAACAGCTCAGGAACCTCCTGCTCAAGGAAAAATAGTGCTCATTTGCCTAGAAGTATTTTAAGCACAGCTATGGGAATGGCAAAACACAGTTTATAGATGAAAACAGGATAATGCAGAAAGAGGGGGAGAAACCCTCTCTGTATAACACCTTTAACTATTTATCCAATTAAGACATAAGTAACTCACAGAAAACAGTTTTGTAAGCTATTTACTGGTATTAGTACTTATTCCAGGTTAATTTTTTATTTTTAATTTTCTAATTATCAGCATTATGAAAATTAAAGGCATCCACATATCTTTCTGTTCAGCTGGACTAGAACCTAGACAGTAGATCATATTTTCTGCAAAAATTCTAGCCAAAACTCCTGCAGGATTTTAGCCAAATGTGTTTCCCTATTTGGAAAAATCTTAAAATCATTTATACGTGGGAATTATATCATTCTTTGAGTCATTGCAACAATATTTCTTGAAATATCTTTAACATTTTTTCACAACCTTGACTTGGAATGCCTCTTGTTTCTGCATGATAGAGTAGAAGTTGCAGAACAGAATTGGTAAGAGTTAGGAATACAGTTCTGAAGGTAACTTCTCTTCAAGGTCGTGGGTCAAAGAAGAAGCCAGAGCAATGTGACTTATTAAATCTTCTGTACTGCAAGCACTCTTCTAAATATGTATATATACACACACTGTCTGTCTGCAACCTGGGTATATTATCATTCATTACCTGCCCATTGGGGACCTTTGGGATAGTCTCAGAGAAAAGAAGAACAAGAATTGTAATAAGACTTCATGACTATGATGCCAGGAGAACAGCAGAAGCCTTGCTGAAAGTGCAAATAACAATTAGCTCTTCAATCTCCAGGGAGCCGTGGGGTAAAACTGATGGCACATCTGAGAAATGCTTCCTGAAGAGATAAAATAATTCAGAAAGCTTAAGGAAATTTGCAAGACTGAGATATTTATTTTGCTGGTTCTGATTTTAGAAACTAAGAGGAAAGGTTACATTCAGATCCCTGCTTGAATGTTTTATTAATTTAAGCTGCTAGCATTGTTTTTTAGAGGAAACACTGTTCAAGGTCAAAATTTTGAATCCTTGTTTTTTTCTGTCAATCCTTCCACCCACTTTCTCTGTAAGGCAACAAGAAAAGGGAAGAACAATATATGAAAAAGCAAATACTTTTTCAGCTTTGAAAAGTGAATTCTTGCCATTGAAAATAAGTGACTCCACAAAAAAGAAATATTTCTGATGTGGTTTGTCAAAAACTTGTAGTACTTTGATTCAACAGCAGCAATTATCATCTAGATGGATACTACCCCGAAAAGTTGCTTGTAAATGCTACTCTGAGAAGCACCTCAGGTGTGTTTCCATTTCTGCCATTTCATGAAGTTCTATGTAAAAACTAACACCTTTTTCTTCTCCACAATGGGAATGGGCTCCACATCCTTCAAGGAGCAATCAAGATGGAAAGGGATCTTATTGTCTCTCTAGAGCAAGAGCTCAAAGCATGATATCTAGAATTCATTTCCTATTGAAGTGAACAAACTCATGGCACTGAAAATTACTGCCATGAAAAATTGAAAAGAAATGCACTTAAAAAATCAAGAAAGTAAAATAATAGAAATCACTGAAAAACACATAGTTAAAAACAGGCACGAATATCTCTAAGTGACACCTCAAAATCATGTGAAAATGGTATTATTTTTATTCTGGTGATAGATACCGAACACCAGAGTAACAAGGCTCTCCTGCTCTGTTTACCCTGAATATTGCAACTAATATATTTCCAAAGCACAGGGAAATATGCATTTGTTCAATAAATTTAAGTACCAGTGTGACACATTAAGAGTTAAGCTTCTGAAATGTAAAGCAGCACAGGGACAGCACCTGTTACTGAACTAGCTAACATTTTCTTTCATAGCTTTTCATCATCACGTGTTTGAAACATTACTGTTTTCCCTTGCTTTTTCCTATGCTTGGCATTTGCCTAAAGTGCTCATAGATGTAGAGTTGAACAGATTGGTAGAAACAAGAGGATGATATGGTCTGCACTTGGTGTTTTCTTCCAGGATAAGGATTTTTTTCAAGAAGCATGAATTTTGAAATTTAAACTTTGTGAGGTGAACTTCAGTATCATTTTGCCAGTACATTAACCAGCACTTTACAAAGTGTTTTATTATGAGACTTGAAAGATTAAAGCTGTGTCAGGGAGGAGATAGGAAGAAAGGAAGGGGTATAAGAACAAAGAACAATCTCAATATATTAATCCACCTGCATACAAGAAAAAATTTAAATGAAAATAAAGAATATTTGCTTACCATATAAGTGAAAAATTACCTATAAAATCTATTTTATTTTCCTCATGCTTTCCTCCATTAAAAATCACAATAGCATAGCTTAAGTAATGCAATTATCTCCTGCTGTAAGTAAAAAGAAATGAGTCATTTTTTCAGTCTTGCCATGCTGGCCAGTGTTGGGTATTTAAATGCTGAGTGCAGTTTGTCTGTTGTTTGGTAGAAACCAATACCTCTTAAGTACTTAGCCGTGTGTGTGAAGATTTGGTCTAGAATTGATTTCTTTACAACTATGTTATAAAATCCAGCAAATAAGATTTTCTGGAAGACATGTTGACAGGTCCGTAACTAGATTGTGCTATTGAATACCAATATAATTAGCTGGGCAGATCACACAAATTATGCAGACTGCTATTCATTTCTGACACTGCTTGTTTTAGCAGACCTTACTAATTTTACACTTGTCCCTTCTATCTTCTCAGCTGAAGGCTAATATTGTAGATACCTGGACATACACAGCTGCTAAGTCTGATTGCCACGAGGTGACATGAAGTCCATTCAGAAAAATGCCATACACAGTGCCTTAGTAATTGCTACTTTTGATAAGACCTTGCAATGAGAGGAAATGGGGGGGGGTGGGGGTGGGGGGCTGGTGTGTGACTAGACTGTAGGATGGAAAATTTAGACTAAGTATTAGGAAGAAATTCTTCCCTATGAGAATGATGAAGTGCTGGCACAGGTTGCCCAGAGAAGCTGTGGCTGCCCCTTCCCTGGAAGTGTTCAAGGCCAGGTTGGATGGGGCTCTGAGCAACCTGGTCTTGTGGAAGGTGTCTCTGCCCATGGCAGGGGGGCTGCAACTAGATCATCTTTAAGGCACATTACAGACCAAATCATTCTAGGTTTCTATGAAATTATTCTAATATTTCTTTTTTCTATTAGTGCTTTCAAGCTCCTACTATTTTTGGTTCTAGGATTCTATGAAATTATTCTAATATTTCTTTTTTCTATTAATGTTTCCAAACTCCTACTATTTTTGGAGGAACTTGAACTATAAACCCTGTAGATTATTGATATCCACTGTTTGGATTTGCTGATTTTTTTCCTTATGAGCAACTCTACTATAACAGTAAGGAGTACTTTTGCAGCCAGTGGAATTCCATTCCACATTCAGAAAAATTCAAGCAGAAGACATTTCGTAATTAAGGTGTTAATTGTGGGTGGTACAATTCAGCTAGCAGAAATAGATGAACCTGAAAGCAGCAAATAAAATATCTACTGAAACAGAGAAGGTACTGATAAAGGGAAATGCAGATGTTAATGTAAGAAATTTGATATTGTTTTAAAGCCCTGTTTCAGTAATTCTACACTCTAAATAAGTGCTTCTTCATCTTAATTGACGACTTCTGATGCACGAAGAGAAAAAGTATTTTGTAGCTTCAGAAACTTCAGAACTCAGAAACTTTTTGACTCAGAGAGTGTTTGGGCACTGGAAGAGGCTCTCCATGAAAGTGGTCTCAGCACCAAGCCTGCTGTTCAAGAGTTCAAGAAGTGTTTGGACAATAATGTCAGTCACATGGCAAGACCAGGACTTGGACTCAATGATCCTTGTGGGTCTCTTCCAACTCAGTATATTCTATTATTCTAAATATGACTGGAATAATAAAAGGATTAAAAATAATTTCCCTAAGATTTTTTTTGTTTTGTTTTCTAAACATGGTGGGGTCCACATCATTTCTGCAACTGGGCAAAAATTTTAGGAAGCTAACACTTGTGTTGCCAAAACAAACAAAATAAGTGCCACAGAAGAGACTCAGGAGATCTGATTTATCTGGCTTACTGAAATAAGAAATTGCAGCAATATTCCTCTTATTTAATCTTGCAGCCTTCCCTGTCCAATTTCCTCATCAGCCAAACCTCTTGACTTTGTCTTTTTATCTGTGATTACTTATATTTGCCTAAGAGGGTATTAAAGGGACAGAATGTAATTTTGGTTTCCCTGTGTGTTCTGTAGATCCTGCCCATGCAAGGCTTTGCTTACACAGTGTAACTGTATTGTATATGTGAGCTACATCAAACCACTTTGCAAAGCAAAATAATTCTGTTTTCAGTCATTTTAGCCATGACGTTCTGTTGCATTCTGGAAATGCACCATGGACTATTAAAAAGAACATTAACTTTCTTATAGAAATTTAAGCTTCCCTACAGAAATCTTTCTTGAAATATGCAATCTTTATTAAATTCCTTTGACCAACCTAAAATTACAGAGAAAGGACCTCAGTCATTAAGTATTTCGTGTAAAGGGGATTATTCATCTCTTTGTCTTAAAGTCTTCTGTCTTAATTTTGTCTTAAACTCTTCTAAAGATTTCTATTTGTTCCAGTACTATTAAATTTTAAGGGACTCTTTTCTTTTGTGAGCTGAACAGACAGTCAGCTGCTCAAATTTCCTCCTGTGGAAATGTTGCTCAGTAGGACACCACTTTCCCGAGCCCATTTTGTTCATTTCACACAGCTCCCCCAAAAGCCTCACATTAGTAAGGTTCAACAAGCACTTCCCGTTTTCCTCTCTTCATGGTTGATCACATCCAAATTTGCATCATTACACATTGTCTTTCTCTTATTTACACAGGAGTGAGGCACAGAACTTCAGGGTTAATGAATCCTGATTAACTTTATCTTCACTGATTTGGAAGGAAATGTCTAATAGCAGGATAACCTAAAAAATGGTCATGTCATGTTCACTAAATTTTCCTGAAATATTTTTGCAGTGTCCTCAGTAAATTCTTCCACACACCTGATTTTTTTTTTTTTTTTTTTTTTTTTTTTTAAGAAAACACTGCACACTTCAAAACTTTTGGCTGCATCTGGTCTAAATGGAGTAGGTATGACTTTTTTGGCCAGTAAACATCAATTTAGTCTGCAAAAGTGGTTACGAAATAAACCAGTTATTTAATAAATAGGGGTGTTTGTAATGAGGGTCAAAGCTGTGTGGGAAATTTAAATCAAAAAATATCTGCGCAGATGGCAGGTATTCCCATCTTGAAGCTGAATCTCTTGGTGGTCCACCTAGACAATACCTATCCTCCCATGAAGACTTTAACTGTTTACAACACTCTGAATCCAGTATAGAGGCTTTGAGTGTTTAAAAAAATGAACTAGTGTTCATGGCAGGGGGTGATCCATCTTTAGAGCTCTCCAACCCAAATCATTCTATGATTCCATGATTCTGAATTTGCCTCCTTCACATCCCCAGTGATTTTCAATTTAGGGAAAAAAGAACAACAAACCCAGGACCAAAGAAATGGAAATCCAAGCTACGAAATATCTTCTTACAATATATATTGTCCTTTAGGTATAGAAATTGTGGCACTTACCTGCAGAAAGCTTAGGTAGATGTAAGCTGCATAGTGTCAAAAAAACGTATGTTCAACTAGTTAGGAGCTTGTGGAGACCTGAAATACTGCTTAGGTTTAACTAAATCAATTTGAAACTAAGCCAGCTAGTGAATACCAGATGCCTTTTTTTAACCCGTGCTTCAATTGCTTTGGCAAAGGCAAGCCAAATACTCAAGTAAGCAAAGCAGAGAATAATGGTAGTTAATTTAATTGGCATGTTTCTACATTAGAAGCTTGTGCTGCCTGTACCACAACCATCCATAAAAAAACTAAAATGTAAAGATAGAGCCATGACACCAGCAAGCCATTTCTGTTTACTCAGTTTTCTATTATCCCTTTCTCTTTATGTTTTCTGCGGGGATGTGATTCATGGGGTTTGCTGCTGGAAGGAATAGTTAGATCACAGGCTGTGGTCTCACAGCTGCATTACTATGGCTTAACAAATTACCCCTGACTCTGACCCACTGGCACAGTTGCAGGGCATGCTCATGGCCCACCCTAAAACTGATGCAATGCATTGAAGCTCAAACTTCACTGGAAGGTTTTTAAGCTAAGTTCTGTTACCTTACGATTGGGACAGATTAGGATCAAGCACATGGGCAGTTACCTTCCAAAAATACATCTCCTCCAAGAGACAGTAACCTATTAGGCTCCCATAACTGTTCAATGTTCCAAAGCCATAAGTCTTGCCTCCTTTATAGCTTAAGCCATAAAATTTCAATGAGTTGCTCTGGTATAGGACCTGCAGTAATCTCTCTGGGGCAGGAAGCACCATCTCAGCTGCAGCACTGAGCTCGGTGTCACCGCATCCCACACACTAATGAGCTCATTCAGAACATTGTGATGTAAACCAGACAGTGTCTACAAGTTAGGGGGGAGTTTTGGTCTGGCATTTTGGGAAAAAGCCTGCTGTAGTCACATTGCATGTCAGCTTCTCCTTCCTTCAGTCTGCTTTCTTGGAGTCTCTGAAAAGATGGGCTTAACTGAGATGTTTGGCACAGACATAAGGGATCAACTTTATTTTTTTCATAAGATTCATGCAAATAAACAGCTATGTAATAGAGTGCTGCCTCAAAAATCCCCTTGCTGAGAGGAAAACTGTGCTTTTAGGTCAACTCTGTATTAGAAACTAGAAAATCCACTTGGGAGAATAAGTTGAAAATTATCTGAGAGACTTTACATCTTATTACTCCTCAGTGAATATATGAAATTTTATCTTGTGCTTGTGATAGCACAAAAATATGAGTGCAACTTCTGTAACAGTCAAACCTGCACTGTATTTCTCCAGTTTAGATTGCTTAATAACTAGCATAATGCCATTGTTTCTTGGTGTTGTTTGCTGGCTTTCCCTGAACTAACTTAAATGTCGCAATGGCTTCGATAGCAGTGAGAGTGCAAGCCACACATAGTCCATATTGGGAGTGGCAATACAGAGTTTAAAGCACCTGCATCACTTGGACCACAATCTTGCTGCATGAAGTCAAACATAATTTCCAGATTTCTTGGCAAAATTTTTGTTACCAGTGATGAAATCTAGCCTGAGATGCTGCCCTGCTGGATCATAGCACTTCCTGTGCCTGGCTGCTAAAGCTGAATGAGTTTCTCCCCAATCAGAGTGCCTCATTTTCTCTGTCTTTGCAAGGCTCCATTTCTAGAGTGTTGCCTGGTAATGGATTTGTCATTCACAACAAATGCTGGAAACATCCCTCAATAAAACAGCCTCAGCATCCTCAACAATTACTGGGTACTCCATGAAACATGAGTAGGCAGTACAAAATTTGGCTAGATTGTATCCTAAAAAAATCTGTATATGTTCTTAGAGGAGCATTATTATTTTTTTCCCTCAATGGAATACATATGAATTTTCATCCATGGAAGTTTTCCAGGTCAGGTTGGACAGGGGTCTGGGAAACCTAGTCTAGTGGAAGGTGTCTCCACTCGTGGTAGGGGCGAGGGATTGAGATGATCTTTTAGGTCTGCTCCAACTATTCCATGATTCCATGATTCTAGGATTCCTAATGCATGTATTAATTTCAAAAGGTGGATATATTGGAATTCTAAATACTTTTATTTTGAAAAATTAAAACATTATTTTCTGTATTGTTTAACGTTTTAACATTATGAACTAGAATTAAGAGTCACTGCAGGTGACCTCTGAGGTGGGTATGATGACTCTGCTAAAGAAGATTTGAGCAGTTGTTTATTCTTTACCTCTCTGTGCTATTTTCAGATGCAGGGTCAAAATATGGCTGCTTGAAAGGGAATAATATGGCTTTGAGGAGAACTGATCATACAGATAGGAGCGTAAGGTCAGCTGGAAATTCCTGCTAGGAGCCTTCAAAATTCAAGTAACTTAAATAGGTGGTTCTTATTGCATTTGTTAACCTCAAGGGGCAATTGTTGTGGAATGAACTGAAATCAGTAGCCCGTAATAAGAAAAATGCATTTAGCAAACAGATGCATCTGAGGAATGGGAGGGGCCCTCTATGACCTTCAGGCATCCTCTGTGTGAATGGATAGAAGGTAAACCATTCAAGGGCACGCATACATATATTAGCATTGATTTATTCCAAGTCTGTAGAGCAAAGGAAAAAGCAACTTTTATGTTTTACATATGTCTCCAAAATGTACCAAATGTCCAATCTACTAAAGAAGTGGCAGGAAACTGCCTTGTGTACTTGGTGATTTTGATGTGTTGTTATTTAAAGTCTGTTTAAACACTTTTCCACATGCTGAGGAAAAATCCCCCAGGCATCATTAGAATGAACAAACCCTTGTAGGGTTGATGGTGTCAAGTTTTGCATGTCACATCTGCTTCCAGCCCTATGGTAGTGAGCTTTAGATTGATCTAGAGAGGTCCCTTTTGTAACAAATTGTTTCATTCAGTATTCACAGAGGGGTGGCAGCTGCTGTTGGCTTTCACAGCACCCAGGACAAACCCTTGTATTTAAATAGTGATGTCAGCAGATGTGTGGTTTCTAGCTTTCTGGAGATTTTCTGCCAATCTGAGACCTGTCTGTGAGAAAGGCTTCTTACTGCACCTTTTCCTCCTCTTTCTCTAACAGTCACACTATGGCATAGTATATAAAATGTTATCAAATGGGCTGAGAAAATGGACTTATACTGAATTATCTGGAACAGTTTTGCAGACAATCTGTCTCTAGATCACTCTTGTCAGTGGTCATTTGCATCTACATCCTTCCTTGATATTTATAACAAATTTAGCCAATATATTAATGAAGGTATCAAGAAGACTATTAAGAAACACTGTTTCAACAAAGAGAATTGAGACAACTGATGGAGGCATATTTCTCCAGGGTTCAGGGATATTTGAATTTCAGAGAGCAAAGACTTTTTGTCCCAAACTCTGTAAAAGCAAGAAAGCTAGCTGCCCTTGATGTTAGTTTGGCCTGGTCAGAAGACCATACAAACAAAAGAAAACATACCTCCAAAAACTATCAGTTTTATTACATATAAAAGCAAATCTTGCAGATGTCTGATGACTTAGAGGAATGCACCTTACAAGTGAAGTTTCTGAGTTTGAAAATTTCCTCAACATTCTGCTCAGCAGTGTCCAAACTACTGGCCACACAGGGACTTTCCATTTCATCCTGAGGTGCCGAAATCTAGTTTTCCACTAAAAGCAGATTTATGAAACCTACTTACACTGTCTTTCCATGAGAGGTCAGATTCTGTACATAGGTTATACCTCTATCTGCGCTTTAAAAAAGGTCCACTGCAGGGGGCTTGGAATACATCCCTGACTGAGTTCATGACCAGGTTGGATGGGGCTTTGAACAACCTGGTCTAGTGGAAGGTGCCCCTGGCAGGGGGGTTGAACTAGATGATATTTAAGGTCCCTTCCAACCCAAACCATTCAGAGATTCCATTATTTTATGGCATACTGAAAAGAAAATGAAGGCTCTTCTTTACAGCATTCCAACTAGCAGCTGTGCTGCAATAAGCATTGGAAGTGTGGGGATCTTGAAATCAGGCCTTTGCATCTTGTGGAATTAAACCTGCAGCGAGAACAGGTCAGACCCTGACTGCTGTACTGCAAGCAGCTAGATGGGTAAGGGAGGAGTTTTAAGCACTGAAAATGGATAGCCTGTGAGCAGGTGATGGAGAACTAAGGCAAGTCAGGACATTTAAAAACATATTTCCATTCAGTCTGGAGTTTCCCCTTTGCCACACAGATCACATCCATAAGAGCAAGGGCTTAGAATACATTTTCAATATGCCTTTTGGAAGTTGAGTTTCAGAGTAAACTTCCTCCGAACCTTCCAAGGAAGAGGCAGTGGGCATGTTCCTCTCCAACAGAGAGAACAGAGCTCTGAAATGAGTCACTGTCATGTCCTCAGGAAACTCTCCTGTAAGAATTGCTCCACAGCCTGGAACTCTAATGAAGCTATTAGGTAGAAAGTGAAGGGCTATTAATGTGTTTTATAGCTGCACATGCTCATTTCCAACAAAAATAAACTTTGTAAGACTTTTTCCCAAAGATCACAGCATACAGAGATGACTTGTGGCTCAACTGTGTATTTACCTATCCCCCTGCCTTTTTAATTGCAGAACAAGCCAGTGCAGGCACTGAGGGGAAAGAATGATCTTCATATTCTTCATTAGTCACTTGTAGCTTCACCTCCTTTGAGTTATGACTCATTTTCTTACTCCTGGGACATCTCTCATATAAACTGATCATATAATAATTCACTAGAGGGGTGAAAAATTAACTTGTCTTCTTAATACACAAGTTAAGAAAATAGGCTAATATTTCATTTCCCTAGAAGAAACCAATGTAATAGGAGCAGGCAGGTCATACTCCAGAGTGTAACCCAAGTGAAAATCCACCTCAGCCAGACCAGAGAACTGGTGATAGAAAACTAGCTGTTCGCTGCATGCTCCTGACTTACCTCAATATTTATCTTTCACCCCCTTTGATTTCTTCCTCCCTTTTTTTTCAACATACTTTTAGAAGTTACTTGGCTGTGGCTACACTGTAAACTGAAGACTTTTTCCAACTATGTGTGCATGGAAAATGTAGTCGTTTGGCAATGAAAAAGTCCCACAAGAGACATCGTTTCTGCAGTGGAGACAGGTGCTCCATATTCCTTTTATTTTTCCTCTCTGTAATGTCTTGCATCATTCACCATGGGAGGGAGATATTCAATTGACCTGCTGTTGGTTTAGGATGACAAATTAATTTCATGTCAGCCTTGAAACAGCCCATTTACAGGATTCAGCTGGGACCACCTCAGCCGGCATGGAAGAGACATTTAACTCTTGACAGACAGGCAAAAGTTTCTCAATCCTGTTGCTGAGCCGTCTGCTCAGCACCCACAGCTCTGTGCTCCACACTGTCACAGAGTACGCCTAGTGACAGAGCTCAGCCCTACCAAAACTTTAGATTAGCCTCTCAGTTGATATTTTCAAGGGGAAATTCAAGAATAAGGCTTTATTGTGAATGCATACAGCCTTGTCTTGCTTTTTATTATACACTCTCCCTGGCACGATTACATACAGCAAGAAGAGTCTTGCTGCTTCACACTGAAGATTGCTGTGACCGAGAAGTACCACTCACCAGCACAAACCCATTAAGTTTTCATTAAACCCCCTTGCCCTCTTTTTCATCTTTTTTGTCTCCTACCTTCTCCATTGTCTTTTATATTCTCACTTACTCCTACCTGGTAACGCTTCATTGCTCTCAAGCCACTGCAAATACCTCACTTCACCTTTTTCTTGGCAATCAGTTTGTTGTCCATTTCAAACCACTTACATAGGCAATGACTACTGGAAGTTATGGTCTTACACATCAAACCCTAACTGCTGGTCTGGTTTGAAAAGTAGATGAGTTTAACCATGAGCTGATGCTGGAAGAATATTGTGCCTCTGTTTACATGTGTAGGAAACTCAGGTGAAAGTAGCACATTTATCTAAAATATTGTTGCCCTGAATTTCTACTTTTTTAATTTAAGTGCAGAAATTCTTATACAAAATAAATTATCATAGAATCAAAGAATGGTTTGGATTGGAGGGGACCTTCAAAATCATCTAATTTCAACCCTTCTGCCATGGGCAGACACACCTTCCACAAGACCAGGTTGCTCAGAGCCCCATCCAACCCAGCCTTGAACAGTTTCAGGCATGGGGCATCCACAGTTTCTCTGATCAACCTGTTCCAGTGCCTGACCACCAAACAATTATGCAACAATTTTTGTACCAAACAATACGGGCTCTTCCTATTGTCATTTAAATATATCAGTAATAGGATTTACCCATAAAGCAGTGTCCCGTGAGTCCCACAGACCCTTACACAGATTTTGGCCACATTGTGCTGTACAGAGATGACAAAAGACATGTGGCTGAGAAAGGTGCAGAGCCATATGTCCAACCTGCCTTGTTCTGGGGTTTATTGTATCACAGCTATTGGATGCTGTGTGTGGTGCACACGCATCTCCTGGGTAGAGCACAACAGCTGTTAGTCAACACACAGCAATGATAAACTGTCACAAAACAGCCACAAACAGCAAGAAAACCTCAGCCAGATTGCACTGCAAGGGAAATATAGGTCAGTGGAATATCATTACTGAAATTGCAACAAATCTGGGACACTGGGGCTACTAAAACTCTTCCTGTACAAGTGCTACATCATCATTAGTGACCACAACTTTTCATGCCAGTGTGTCCTGCCTCTGTAGTGACACGTTGCCTATCAACAGAGGAAGAGCACAGTTCAATACTGTGTTGCATCTCTTGGTCCATTTCCAATTCATTTGCCAAATTACAGCTTTCTTCAACCCTCTGGCTGTCTTCCATGCAAGTGCTGCCCAGACCTGAGCCTTCTTAGCTGTCTGTTATCTAACAGGATCACAGCCCTGCTAGAAATGACCTATATTTGGCTTGTTCTCCAGCATTTAATTTTGAGCAGTAAAAGCTAATTTTCTTTTGTGCTGGAAGAACATATGGGTTCATTGTGAGGGAAAAGAATTGTTTGAGTGCTCTGTTGAAGTTGGATATTTTTAGGTGCATGTAAGATCAAAGCCCTGATATCTCTAGGTGCAGTATTACATGTACCAATATGTAACAGTAAAGGAATCTTTTTCCAAGTCTCCTTTCAGAGCATTTTTATTACATTATAAAGCTGCCTTTGACATTTTTGTGTCATATACAGTTCTTTAATGCAGCATTAGCTGACGTGCAGTGTGCCAAGCCCATTTAAGCACAGAATTTGTAGATATGGAATGAAACAAGGCTTATCGAGATGGCAAACTTCAAGGTTTCCAGAGGCTGAGCTTAGATAAACCTTATTAAAACATGATAACTGTCAAAATAGGGTTCAGACTTTTACAAGCAGTTTCGTGGTAAAACTTATTTCTCAGAATTCTGAAATACTGGTTAAGGGTATTTCACACATTAATTTGTTCTGTCTGTTTCAAGTCCTGGCTTCAAGTCAACAGAAATGCATCCAATCTGTCAAGTTTACATCTAGGCTTTGCCAGAGTGTGAAGTTGTTTATATCTAGAGTTCTGGAGCCAGCTGACATCTAGACACTTAGGAAAATTAATTCAAATTAATTGGAGGTGTGAACTTGGAGCATCACAGTTCAAGCATCTTAAAGCCCCATGTGGAAACTCTTATTCAGATGTAAAGTGTCCTCAGTTCTGAATATAATCTTCCTCTCAGATGAACTATATCTAAATTCACAACTAAGATCTAGTATCATCTTTTAAAGCAGAAACTGTTGAGAAGGAAATTTCACAGGTGCACCAAATAAGTGATAAACAAACTACTTCAGATTTAGGACCGGTTTGTTTGCCATAAAGTCGTAAAAAACACTCAGCCTTTATCCAGTCAAGGAGCTTTCAGCTACTACAAGAGAGATGAAGTAAAGGTCATGTTTTATGACTCATTAATGGTCATACTTTTAATATAAAATTACATGAAATAGCTTTGTTTTATGTCTAACATATCTGAAATCAATTGATTTTCAGTAGCAAGCTCAGTATTCTTCCATCTAATTTGCTAAAAGAAAAACTATAGGAAAAAATTATACTGTCATTCAGTGCAACTACTATTTCTCTCATATTGCAGTCTAGTAGTCTGACTAGCTTATCAACAATTTCATTGTTTCTTCATGTCTTAAACACACCTGAGGCGGATTTTTTTTTTTTTTTTCAACATTAAGATTGCCCAGTGAACACATAGATAAGCATTACCTTCTTAGGAAAGAATTAGCTCAGCTTTTGTAAAGGGAAATTCTGTCTTACTACATGCTGATGTTTTAACATGAAATTAGAAGCAACTCAATAAAAAAGGATAGAGTGTTCATAACGTATACAGACTTGGAAAAAAAAGAAAAAAAAAGTCTACCTTTGGTAAGTATTTATGTCAAATATTATTAAAGAAATAAGTTACTATGGGAATACAGAAAAGAATTCTGAAAGATAGGAAAAGGATAAGTAGCAAAGGCTTATTTGTTGCTTTTCAGGATGGAGCATAGTTAACTCTGGGATGCCCCAGGACTGGTGTCAGTTTTATCTGATATTGTCATCAATCCCCTTGAGGAAGCAGAAAACGGTGAAATATTTATGATTACAAATTATATTAAGCTCTATTAGGTAGTCAAATGCTTTATAACCTAACAAAACTGAGCAAAAGGACTGCAAGCTAGCAGATGAACTCCCATTAAAAAAAAAAAAAATCCAAGGCAATGAAGGAATCTAGAGAAAGTACTGTGAAGCACAGAAATATGATGTTACACTCAGAAAAGAGAATTGCAAGGACATATTCAATTCATTATGGAGATTTTCCTGAAACAATAATTTCAACAGGTAATGAGACCCAAAAATGTCAATAACATTGTCATCAGAAATGACAGAAGATAAAAATACAGTGCATTATATCTCTATTTTGTAAAACTGGTGTGCACCTACATCGTGGATGCTACATTCTGGTCTCTTTCCCCCGGATCAAGAAGGGTATAGTGGATGTAGACTGTAAACCAAAAAGAGCAACTAAAATGATCAGGGGATCAAGTGACTGCTTGAAGTCATGAAGACAGTGGGTAAAGTGAATTTAGGAGTGCTGCCATTTAGCAATACAGGAGCTGGGTGGACACTTAACCAGAGCACACAGAAGATGGGCTTAGCATGGAAAAAATCCTTCTTGAGCCTCTGAGCAGGAAATTACAGCCACTTTCGAAATGAGGGATCATAAAGGCAGATAACATCAGCAGAATTAAAAAGGAACAGAACAAATTGGCATGAAGCCTCTGAACAGATACTAAGGGGAAATATGCCTAAATAAACCTATATATACTTCCCTAGCAGAGTTATTGCAGATGCCTGGGAAACACAGCAGAAAGGACATGCCATGTGTGGGCAAGCCTGTGTGCTCTTTTTATTCATCATCACCTGTCCCTCACAAATCTTCCTCATAAAAGGCATTTTAAAAAATTGTCATCTAAGTTTTAAAGGCATTAAGTATTATTACATGCCTATAGAGTACATACTTTTACAAGAGAAGACTGCTTGCTCCTCACCTACACCAGCACATACCCTGTCTAGATACCTTATGAAGTCCACTGCCTTTGCAGCTCTCAGACAAGTTTACCAAGGTCTTACTGGAGATCTGCAAGAGTGGAGAATAATGAAATCTCACTGTGACACTGCCTTCTTCTTCCTAGCCTGGAAAGCCTCCAATGTTGTCTTTCCTTGTATATCCTCCTCAGGAAGAGATTACTGGTCTCTCACTTGGGAAGATACTCTGCATGAGGCAAAATATAATGAAAAATATGTTTTAAAAACCCCTAGAAAATAACAAGAGCTCTGACAGATTTGAGAATCACAATCTTGCACCATTCCCCCCCGCAAAAAAATCCCTTTCCATTATTTCCCATTTTCCATGTGTATCCTGTCTCCATTCTATATGATAATTTTTATGCAACTGACCAGTACAATTTTATCATGTCTTTTCCAATACCTCCTCTGAAAAAACCCAGCTTTTTTTCTTTTCCCTTATTCTCTTTTCCACATTGGCATCCTGTTTCTGTACTAGGGACTCTGTTTTAGGCAGAAAAAAATTACTCAACATAATTAATAGTTTGACAATTTCATACTTCAGTTCTTCTGGAACTCTTGGGGGAATACCATCTGGTCCTGGTGATGCATTACTTTTAATTTTATTTATTCCCTCCAAAATTTTTTACTGATAGTCTAATTTGAAAAAACTATTCAAATTCACCCCTTTTTTCTGGTGTGGTAATCTCCCCAAACTTATCAGTAATGATCATGGTGATGATTTTTTTTTTTCTATAGCCCAATCTTCTCTGTATGATCTTTTCGTTTCTTGATCATCTCAGACTTAAAAACACTGGCATGCTGGGAAAAAAGTTTTCATTTTCATGGTTTTACCAATGTATTCTTGATTTTTTTTCTCCCTTTGTTCTGCTGTACTATACTATTATATTTAACTAGTTCTTTTCTGATTCTCTTTTTTCAGCAGGTTTCATTCTGCTTTCTGAGGATTATCTTTTCAGTTCAAAAAGGGGGTTTCACCTTAGTTGTTTTACCACGTTATCTTTGGCGTTTTGGCCTTTATTCTTTTTTTTTTTTTTTCCTTTTTCTTAATCTTTCTGTTCTTTTTGATAGGTTAGCCCTTTCACAACAGCCTCTACTCTTCACCCCCAACCATGACGTGATAGGACAAAAAATCCCACATCCAAAATAGTGTCTGTGGTTTGACACAGATACATATAAAAAGCTCCCAATTTCAAACAGAACTCATAGGCTGTACAGAAATTCCCTGCTGAGATTTTAAAATTATTCTTTCACTTGCCTTACTATGGAAATCATCTTCTTCCAAGGACCAAAATTAAACACTAATAGGTTCCCTTTTTAGTTGTTTAGATATTTGATGGAGGTGCTGTTTCTATAAATATGCACTGCAATTGCTTAAAATTGATTCCATTGCTTATTTAATAACTCTAATTTTCACTGAGTGCAGGGCTTAAAATGCTAACACATGTCGTGTTCACCTGGGTCAATTTTAAGAATAACTTGATCTGCTAGATTTGTTTCCTTTTTAGTTTAGCTTTCCTGGTGTAGGTTGAAACCTGCCCTTGAAGATGTGTATGGCTCCCATTAATATCAATGGGAGCCATGTGTGTGCACTGAAGGACTAAATTTACCCCCTAAGAACTTCCCCCATATTGAACTGAGTGTCCTATTACAAAGTCATTCTTTAATTAACATTTTTAGCGCAAACTTTATGTTTTATTATAGTCTAACTGGTGCTACAGCTAATTCTTTGAAGTGTCATTGCATAGTAATACAAAATACCATTAGTATTTTCTGGTGTTTTCCACAGTCAAATTGCTTTACAAATATTTACTTACTTTTCCACATAGCATTTTTTGGACTGCAGTGGTGTAGCTAGGTGAACATTTCCCAATTTTATATTCTAATACTTGCCTACAGCTAGTGCTCCAGAAGTATAGCAGAATACATAATTTTACATTGCCTGTAACTTTTTTTCTGATTGAACTTCATTTCGCCTCTTTGTGTTTCTCCACCACAGCCACATCTGTGTTTTCATTCTGAATTGGATTCCTACACAATCATAGACACTGCTTGCAATTAAGCGTACAGAACCTGCTGTTTTAATTGAGTTCAGTCCAGTTTGCCACTTCAAATTTCAGAAAATTATGTGGAAGGAAAGATTTACTTATCAGTTTGATTCAGCTAAAGTTGATGGAAAACCTTTTGATCACTCAGCCATTAAATACATTTCAGGGCTGTGCCAACCTAATTGCTTGAGCTTGCTGAAGTTTATTTGTATTTAAAACAATCTACGTTTGTATTTTCCAGAGCTGTGCAAGCCATTATCTTTTCAGGCACTTGTGTTTCCTTACTTATGACTTTTGAGGGCATGATTCTACTCTTAAACACACAAGATCAAACAAAACTCTCTCCCTTTTGGGAAAACAAGGGGGAAAACTCTGCAGTAGCAGGTGCCAACCCAAATTTGTATGTCCATCTGTTAACTGGTGCAATCAGAAAGTGACAGAGCCACAGCAATGTTTATTCATTACAGAGAACACGCTCCTGGTTATGACAATAAATCTAAGGGTGCCTCAGCAGTTGAAGTGTAGACATGCCCTTTGGGATCCTGCTGGCCCAGGGTGGAAGCATCCACTAGGAGCACAGCTGGAAACTACTTATAACAAGGCCTTCAGCTTTAGGGGGTCATAATCAGTGATGTTGCTGCCTTGCTTCTAAGAAATATAGTGGGGTTTCTTAATCCCTCGATTCCTGGATGAAACCAGTAATGGGAACTGCAAATTGGTTTTGCTTTGGTCTCATTACTTGAAGTAATGGAAAATCCTATGTTAAAGTCAAAGTGCAGGGCACCGAGTCTTCGTCTTTAAGACATCATTACAGGCCATGGAATGACATCTTAGAGATCTTCTGTTAAACAGTGTAAAAAAATATTCAGGCCAGTTCCCTCAAAGACATTCACAAAATAAAACTTTAATACTTAAACTGTGTAGATATTACAAGCAGATTGGAGCTCTGAAAATTACAGAAATACATATGATAATCTTCCAAGTTGAGATATGGAGGTGTGAAATATGGAGATGAAAAATATATGCAAGAGATGCAGGTGGAGGGGACAGTCATTACTATTCCTTGTATTTCCATTAGATGTATTTCTGAAAATGAGGACTAGAAACTACTGTCACTTTCCTAAATTGCGAGATAGAGGTCTGGTCTTCTTCTTGTCTACTAGTGGGCTACAAATCTTAAGGTATTATAACAAACTCTCACTGGATTCCTTTAGAATCAGTTATTCCATCAGAAAAAAATTATTTGCACATTCAGAGCTTGAGGGAATCATCAGCTGAGTGACATAGGAAATATAGATTCTGTTCTCTTCCTAATCAGTCTTGTGGGGTTTTTAGCTGATCACTGAATTTCTCTGCCATACACCCTTCTTATTTGGTGAAGGGAAATACACCAAGTTGTTACCTTGGAGGTTAGTTCACAGGGTATCAACAGGTCATGGAAAGTTTCTCAGGTGTCAATATTTAAGGTATTTTGATACTGCATGAAGTGATTCAGATCATGAAGGTAAGCATTTTGCACCACAAAAAATAATTTCCCTGTAAAACTGACAGCAACAACACAGATTAGAGCTCTAAAGTTAAAAAGGACATGTGGTCTTAAAAAGAAGTCTGCTCTCTAGTAAAAATAGCCCATCTCATTGTCTTCTTGGTCCACAGCTGCTATGAAAGCACCCTGATAGGTACATCAGGTCTTAATAATGCAATAACTAAACTGGCAATCCTCCCCCTGACCCTTAAAAAATCAGCATAAAGATACCATGTAAAAAGAAAGATAACTCTTGACAGTGACATTTCTTTGTCTCCCTTCTTTTTCCTTGATGAAGTATGAAGGCGTTTAATTTGAATTGCAAGTAGTCACCCTTTGGCTTGAATATTCTCCAGAGCAATGCTTTCTCTTCAAGGATTATTGTAGTGGAATAGGCTGAGAGGAGCAGCACAGAAACACCCATCTTAGTCAGAGTTCCTCAAATTTGTTAGAAAATTTACTATAGTTTCTAGATTGAACCTGTATACCCAAAGCTCTGTGCAGTCATCTCCTTTAATTTGCTTTAATGGACACAAAAGCACAAATAAGACAAGAATTAATTTTGTATATTGTTTCAGGCTGTCATTTACACTACGTTCTCAGTAAGGTTCTCTTTGTATTATTTTAGATTGGGGTATTTATATTTATATCCCTGATTTCCTGGGTACAATCTCTGAGGATACACTTGACCTAGAGCATACGTCTTACAAGTGAGGTCTTGAGCATTTAACTGCTATTGCATACATTGACTAAATTACCATAAGCAGAATAAAAAGACCAAATGTGAGTTCCAAAGGCAATTGTGTTTTGAACCCAGGGAAGCATCTGGTAAAGTGTTTTTAACAATCTTTGCATTTTAACTAAATAAGTAAGTGTTTACAAGGCACAAGAGAAGGAAAATAAAAATCTGGATGCTTCCCAGATTAGCAGCCGGCTCAAGTTGGTGAAGAAAAAATATAAATATCCTTCAGCCTCTTATAGTAATTTTGCATTCCTCTGAAATTTCAAAGTCTCAAAACTGTCCTTGTCACGATTTCTCAGCGTCCTGCTTGGGTTTTTTCTGTTTGTATTTATTTTCTGTTATCCTCTATATAAAATTCACAACAACATACTAGCAAAAATGTTATTTTGCTTTGCTACGAATGCATTTATATGTCTGGACTAGCATAATTTTCCTTTAGAATTTCCTTGGTGCAACTCAGTTCTTAGGCAGTCCAGTAAGCCTATTTTGGTGGGAGAGTTGGTATCTCATCTACTCAGAGCAGATCTAGCTATTTCAGTGGTTAAAATGTAGATCTTTCTCCACAATAATCGTACTCTTACAATTGTATTTATACCTTGCACTTAGGAAGGCTATCAGAAGAGGCAAGAGTAAAATGGTAGTCCAGTAGGCCAAGGGGGGCTTACTTTTAACTGAAAGAGAGTAGGTTAGGACTGGCTATTAGGAAGAAATTCTTTCCTGTGATAGTAGTGAGGGAGGCACTGGCACAGCGCTGCCTGTTGTGTTTTAAGGTCATTTTAAGAATCATAGCATGGCCTAGGGGAGGAGGGGAAAGGAAGAACCACCACACTGCCCCATCCCTGAAAGCTGCATAGGGCTTGGAGCAACCTGGTCTAGTGGAAAGTGTCCATGCCCATGGCAGTGGGGTTTGGGCGAGATGACCCAAATCATTCTAGGAATCTATTACTCTGTGATATCAGCTGAGCAATATGGAGTTGAAGAGCTTAACCAGATGAGTTTACTGGCACATCAGTCAAGGAACATACCCTGTAAGGTCCCCTGTCTGCAAGCAGAAAGACAGCACAGAGAACATGAAATCATACTAGAGCAGCAGGCATGGACTTTGGGATGTGGCTTGCTAATGTTTTCCAACAGTAAATGTAGCTCAAAGCTAAGTAAAATGTGTCTGTTGCTACACACCCCCTGATACATGACTACAAGGAAGCCCATCCCTCACTGTATTTTATTTTTACTCAGTAGTATAGGTTTATTTGTGTGTCTCTGTGTGTATACTGGGAGATATTTCACTGTGCACTGAGGTGGAAGGAAGAATTCTTTGTTTGGTGGCGATGTGTTTTTATTAATGTAATAAGGCTCTATTGCAGACTGCTATCACCTGTGATATGATAGACACTTTCCTATAGAAGGAAAAAGAAAATACAGGACAAGAGAGACAGACTAGGGATCTACTATAGATAATTAAATCACTTTTCCAGGTAATTGAACACATATATGTGCATGTGTGTATGCATATTTGTATGCAGGAGTTGTCTTGGCTACTTTAGTGTAAGAGTCCTAGAACATGTTCTTCCTTGCTTTCATGTTTAAGAAGAAGCAAATATTAAAAATGGTCAGCTGTACCAATAACTGTCTCCACTAGTACAGTTTCCTCTTTCCTTGTCTCCTCAGAGAATGAAGGTAGCTTCCACAGAATCATTCCTACCAGTGAGAGAAGTTCCATGACCACATCAGTCAGTGCTCATACCCATAAAAATTTTTGTTGTGTCTGCACCTCAGACAGATGCCAGTGAATCCCATATACCTCTGGGTGGAGAGCAAGGATTCAAATACAAGCTCTGAATACTTTCCTTCTTCCAACTCCTTCTTTCTGCTAGAAAAGCAGTTTTAGTGACTTCTAGGCAAGTTTTTCTTGGAAATTCTCTGACACAGACAACTGTAACACTAGAAGAAGATTTTAAGATAACAGTCTTTGAAAATAAAACCTGACACTAATCCTAAAGATAGGTTTACAGAAAAAGAAAAATCCTGACTTCCTCCCACTACTGCCTTAAAACTGCTAATCTACCATAGAACATGTAGTTCATGCTCTCCATAGTCTATAAAATCTTGTCTGCTGAAAATTCACCAAATACTTAAATTACACTAGGAACCAAAGTATGAAAATACCAACAGAATAGGAGATAGAGAGGAAAAAAAAAAGTGAAGTCAGAGGTAACATCATGTATTTTGTCTTCTTGGGATTATGTTGGTCAGTGACCTTCGCATTTTGGTTCCATTTATTTTTATGTATACATATATTAATTTTTATGCTTATGCAAAGGACTTTGATATATATATATATATATATATATATATAAGATGAAGGCATGAAAGGCCCAATTCCACAGCACAATGAAAGCTGCAAAGTTATTTCATGATCCATCCAAGGATGACAGAATAGGGTTAAAGATATTGTGCTACACCTGTGATTTTATTGTAGCCATCCTGAAATGCCTGTTAACCTTGTCTGTTAAATCACATTTTAAAATTTCTGTATGGAAGTGTTTCTGTAACAGCATAATTCAGATTTTCCATTTAGCTTCCTCAGAGGGGAGGTTGACTGCATATATCTGCTTCCCAAATTATTCTTTTTCAAAAGAAGGCCGTGGGCAGTCAGAGCACATAATGGGAGTTGTGTAATGGGAGTTATGAGGGCTAAAAAGGACCTCTAAACAAATTACAACTTTAAAAAAAAAACACACAGAAAAAAATAACCCAAACAACAAAGAAACAAAAGCCATTAGTCTCATTAATTTCATAGCATTCCTGAAATAACTGACAGTAGCAAAGGGACCAGCGCTGATGAAGTACTGCCCTGATAAGGAGCCTAAAAAGACACGTTGCAGAGAGACATGGAAAATTAATTTATCACTTTCTTCTTTGCAAGGAGTGTGAAGCTGCAGTCTTTGCACCTGTCGCTAATTACTACAGCCCTAAATTAAGGTTATGAGGAGGAATAAGGAAAAATATGCCCATGGGAAGAGTCTGGACTGCAGAAAAGAGAGGACGTATATATGGATGGATGGATGGAAGGATGGATGGATGGATGGATGGATGGATGGATGGATGGATGGATGGA
>CM031857.1:31671644-31714060 GCA_018697195.1 Certhia americana | reverse complement strand
TCTGGTGAGTTTTGGTCTTGGGTGATTAGAAAACAAATATTTGGAGCCAGGTGGCTTGTTGCAGAAAAAAATGTTGATATAAATGAGGAAAAAGAGCAATAATTTTAAAGTTTGGTCTCTCCTGTGGCTAATTCACCCAATTATAAGCTGATGACTGTTTGCTTGGTTCAGGAAATGGGTCAATGAAAGGTTTCATCCAGGCATGAAGAAAAACTTGCACTTACTTTAGATAAAGAAAAACAAGCAAAAAAAAAAAAAGTTCCACCAGAAATTGTCAACAGAGGAAGTCCAGACAGTTCAGCATTGCTATCCTCCAGAGATCTCACTTATAAAATAAACTCTTGAAGTTTGAAACTATCCTTTAATTGCGTGTTTGGGAAATGCCTAAAACTCTGGATTCCCAACCCACATGTGAACTTTTAGGTAGTTACAATGTGAGAATAATGTGATAACAAATTAAGTATCTGCATTCTTGTTGGACAGCGTAAGTGGGATTCAATTAACTGAAGTGAGACTTTTGTTTGCCTTCAGCTTTGACTGGCAAAGCAAGACTAACTTGATTAGTCGAGAGGCAAATGCCACACTGGGGTGTGTGAATAGGATGAGTAGCTTTGACTTGAATGCTTGTTCATATTTTTTGGTTTCATTCAAACCTAAAAAATCCAAGACAGTAAGAAAGAACAAAAAAATTAAAAGAATATTTCTCTGGCATTATTAAAAAAGCTTGGCTAATTTCCAAGTGAATGCAACAGTAATTCAAGCCCATAAGAGCTGCACAGAAAAGGGACTAAATGCGAAGAGGCTGAGAAATAATACTCCCTTCCCATGATTTCAGCTGCCTCCTTTGCTTCCCCCTGTACCAGCTCTCACTCTGCAGTCTTAAAGGTCATTCACAAGTTTGTCTCAAATATATTCACCTCTGTAAAAGTCGTGTGTACAGAATTAAACTCTTGTAGTTCATTAAAGCACACCAAGGTGAAGATAAGTGTAATTGTACATAATTAACTTCTTTTTCCCTGTTCCTTAACAGTTGAGATTATGGATGCTGTTTCCACAGTTTGCAGTAATGAGGCCTGAACTCTCACTTTCTTAAAAACTAGTCTATAATAAGGCAGCTTCTAGATGGCTGTAAAAAAACGTCTTCTGGGTATCTCTGTCTATGCAGATAATTCCACCTTTCAGTGGAGGTGGGAGGTTTCTCCTCCACAACGATGCTTTGCAGGCTAGACCCAAGTAGATCCAAGTTGATCATGATAAAGCACCACAGAAAAGGGTAGTTCAAGCAGGTGATTTTACTTAAAATTACTGAAATCTACTGCACACACATTAATGTGTCAAGACGTCATAAGTACCCATAGGTACTATGAGAAAATAAGTAAGAAAAGGAACCACTGAAGATGTTGTCAGGTGCTGCAAGATTATTATTGGTTCCATCTAGACTGGGTCTGTTGGAATAGAGCAAAGCACAGGCATTTTTATTGCTTTTAAGAGTAGGCACACCATACATCAGTGTGCCTTTCACTTGTGATTCAACCACTATTGCTATCACCTGATACCTGTTCCAGAGCAGTAGAAATTGTAGGAGGTGTTCTTCTGAGCTCACTGACTGGCCAATTTAGATAGCTTGGCTTCTTCCTGATCCTCCTCAAGGTCTTTTTAGTCAAAACAAGATCATTAAACATTTAATTTGACATTTATTACTTTTAAATATTCAAAAGAAATTGAATATTAAGGACACACCTCCTGCAGAATTCAAGCCTGAATGAGCCTTTTGATGTATGCATGTGAAAGCCAAGGAAGGAGCACCAGGCAGAGCTGTGGTATGTCTTGCACAGAAATTTTCTATGACTAGAAGAAATTAACTTCCTGTTTTCTGAAAGAGCAGATGGGGCAGCTGGAGTTGTGTCCTTCCCTAATGAGATCACCTTGTGGTCTAGGAGATCTCAAACCAAAGGAGTTCATTTAAACTACTAAAATCACAACATACTTTGCTGTGCTGTTAGTGGGCTTCCAACACACAAGGGTCTTTTGGCCAGCACAGAACCTAAACCACAACATAGTCTGGAATCTGGGCATAAGAAGTTAAGTAAAAACCCAAAGGTTCCCATGATTCATGCCGGCAAACAAATGAATTGCTGGAATACAAACATTGCATTAAGCCTAATTTGCCTTCAACCCATCTCCAAGAGAGCTATGCCAAATGCCATGATGAAATGAGGATGCAATCAAGGAATCAAGATCAAGGATCAAATTATCTTTCTGTCTTTATTACAACATTTTCCATGTGACTGTATTCTTCTATTCTGTTTTCTTATTATCACTCTTTTAGTGCTATTTTATTATTTAGCTGATTAAGAAGTATTTTACCTTCATTGTAAAACCAGCACTCACATGCCCAATAGCTTTTTCATTGCAATAATAAAAAAACAGGATTTCTAGAAAAAATCATGAAATAATATCACTTTTTTTTTTTCTCTGACGAGCAGTAGACTGTTTAAATTAGTGGAATTATTCTCAAGATTAGGAAATGTAGGCTCTAAGCAGTCGAGAAGAAGATGGGTTCATACTACAGTAGGCATGTAAACTCAAAATTATTAATCCCAAAAGCTGACTCTAGCAACAATAGAAACCAAAAAATATTCTACTTTAAAAGTTTTTGTTTGTTGTCATAAGATTATGGAATTCTCTGTAAGATTTCAAAGCTTTGTCAAAGCACTTCCACAAATAAAGTTCCAGAGAATTCTGGTAAGGATGATTTTACAGGCAGCTATTTTGTTTTAGCATGTAATTATTTGTAATTTGTCTAAATATTTTGTTGATTGTTTATACTCTTAACATATTGCAGTATGTGCATTCCTTTTCAGTATTTTCCCATTCATCCTTTAAATAGGCCAGAAAAAGTCATGTCTGGGTTCCTCTTGCAGATAAACTCCTTTTGTACATGATAATTTAATTCCCTTGGCTTAAAACATCTCAAGTTACAAGCCATGTACATTCTTCAGGGAACACAAAAACACCCACGTGCAGAATATATCGCATGCAATTACTTTAAAATAATCCTGTAATTTTTCCTGAGCAATGATGGATTTTTATTTTAAAAAACCCAACAAAAAGCCAACAATACCAAACAAAACTGTTCCCAGGAAACATTTTGATAAGAGCCTTAAGTTGATTACTTTTTATATCCGGTGTCCTGTTTGGCTGATAAGCTTCCAATCTCCAGCCTTTCACATTGTTTTATCTTTCTGTTCTGAACCTATCTACTCAATGTCATCTTACAGTTGCCAGCGTGATGGTGGTGGTGGAGGGGGAGCAGAGAAGAAATGTGAGGGTGGCACAGTCCAGCACCAAGTCAGAGATTAGGGGTCAGTCTGCCCATACAGATAACTGCTACACTCTCAGGAATTACATTTGTTAATCTTTGGAATGCTGTTCATCTTTCATTAATCATATAAGCTATAACAGAGCCTTTGATCTAAATGCAGTGTAGCCAGAAACCTGCTGCTTCTTTTGGCTCTGATTTATCAATTTGAGTTGTCAAGAGGAATTTTCTCCCCCTTCTCTTAAACCTGTCTCCTAACAGTATCCAACTCTATTTGTAAAGAAGAGGAATGATTTCATGGCAAACTCGTTTGGTGGTGTTTTAGCAGTCTGGATTTGGTGCAAAGCCCTTGGCAAAGGCTGTCTGCCACTATCAGCAGAAAGGTTATTCTATTGATTGACAGGAGTCTATTCACTGCTGATCTCTGCTGGACAGTATCTGAAGTGCTTTTTTTGATAGGGTCACCTCTATCAACTTGGCTCTGAAAAAAGCATGCTATTCCCAAAAGAGGACCAAGTCCTGTGCTGGGTTAAACCAATTCCAAAAGCATGGCTTCCTTAATGCGCAATTGGAATTGTTTGCTGCTCTGTATTTTGTAAATATATGATCTGAAAGCATGGTGAAATTAAATCACAGGATCTCAAACACCACTGACATTCTGAAATACAGTCATTATATTGTTATGAACTGATGTGGATTATTGACACAATCAAAATGCAGTTAAACTGGATAGCTAGTAAAAAAAGAAAAAAAGGAAAAAAAACCCACCAAATGCACATTGTATGTGCATCTATGCCACAAAATGCCTGCAGGTATTATCTTGGTGCATCTTCACTTGCTTCTGAGCAACTCAAAACTTCTTGAAAGGGACTACACACCCAGCTCTGCAAAGAGTGGTCACAGCATCAAGCTCAACAGAGATCAAGAAACATTTGCACAATGCTTTCAGGTATATGGTGTGATTCTGAGGGCTGTTCTGTGCTGGGCCGCTGGAATTGGAGTTGATGATTCTTGTGGGCCCCTTCCAACAGAAGATATCCTACCACTCTGTAATTCTGATTCCAGCCCCATCACTGACTCTGCTTTTCTAAAATGTGCAATTGGTCATGCATGGGGCAGGATGAGAGGATCAAAAAGATGATATGATTGGAGAGGGAGAGAAGGTAGCATAGACATTTGAGGAAAAGTAGTCCAGAGATGTGTGATAGCACCAAATGAACTGAGCTGGTGCCTTTCAACGTAGATGCTAAGAGGAAAATAATCTGAGATTCACTCAACTAATCAGCTTCTGACACCCATTGGATGCTCCATCCTGCTTGTGCACTGTCTTCAAACTTCATGAACCTTCAGCCTTGTCTCCTGTTCCACCAGAGGCAAACTATATTCCAAACTGTCTCACTTAACTGTGAGCTATTCTTATCACAGGTTTTTTCTCCGATCTTTCCTGTACAGATAGAAATGCTGTTCCTCTAAGAAGACTGAATCTTGATATTTAATTCTGTATTTTGAACTATCTTCTTTAAAGAGTCATTTCTTTGATCATATTCAGCAGCTATAACAAATAGAGATCCTTCCTAGAACACTGGTTCACGGAAAATATATATAAAATATATATGTGTGCAGTCTCTTACATTTTCAAGTATTATAATCAATATTAATTGTACTGCAAAGTAGGATTTGTTCTTTACTGTGAATGGAATGGAATGGAATATGACTTTCATAAAATCTTCTCTATTTCAGTACAATACAACAAAAGCCAAATTAAACTACAGCTTTCAGAATTTTTGCAGATGGTATAAAAGGAATATATAAAAACTTAGGAAAAAAATTCTGTTTCAAAAGTGTCAAAACATAATTCAACATGTTTAGAGAGTCCTTGTAGAATAACAGATAAAGAGAAAACATAATCAATTGATTCATGAGACAGAGTTGGGATCATCAGGTTTACACTTTGCTCTGACACTGTTTCTCTGAGTGAATTCTGGTGAAACGAGTCCATTTCCCCATGACCCAGTTTCCCAGTCATAAAACAAGGAGCAGTTGTGTGCCTACAGTACCCAGCAGTTGTGAAGATCATTTCTACAAAATGCTTGGATAAACGTATATCCAAGCATAAAGGCGTAAGAGTCCTGTGAGGCTGGCAGAGAGTTTTTTGCAGTTTGCCTGAATCAAGGAGAGACAAGATGATGTGAGGAACAGAGGTGTTGAAAATGCTTTTTGAGAGCTGATTGCATTCTGCTTTTTGTATTTATAGCACCTTCAAATTTGGAAGAATCTAAGGGATAGGTTGATTTTCAAAAAAAATATCTGAAGTATGTTCGTTAGTTGGGAAAAAAACTTTCCAAATGTTCAGATGTACTGACTTAGTGTTTCTTTTACTGAATCAGCAGCCTAAACCCATGTACTTGGAATATGCTTATTTCTCATCTCTATTTTCTACTACAGTGTTTCTCAAGTAATCATTCACTAGAAAATTATTTATCTTTTATGAGACTAAGGTAAAACCCAAGATGGGAAACTAGGAGCTGTTGTAGTAAAGAAATGTAAAAGGACAAAGAAAGAGAGAGAAACTAATAAAAAGAATGAGAAGAAAAGAACAAAGATAAAGAGGAATAAAGAGAATAAGGAATAAAAAAGCTGTGATTTTGGAGTTGAAAATCCAAAAATGGACTTTTGACAAATGGGGTAATTGATAAGATCCACTTGCTATTCATTGGGAAAATGATTTGCTCTTCATCTTTACACAAGGCTTTCATTGGCAGCAGGGGATGACTGACTCAGTGGCAGCATGGTTTGTGTCAGTGTTATGTCACCATCGTTCACTGACCCCAGTCCAGAAATATTATTCATCCTTCTTTAAAAAACAGTTTAAAATTTCTGACAAATTATAATAAGTTCTATGAAACAATGACATTTTTGAAGTTCCACCAGTTTCCTCTTTAGAAGGACAAGGTCCTGAATAAAATTACGAAAATTAAGGTTGGGGAAAAGAAATCTCATAGAATGATGAAACCATAGAATTATTCAGATGGGAAGAGACTTAAAGATCATCTTTTCAATCCCCACACCTGCCAATAACAGGGACATTTACTATTAGACCAGGTTACTCAAAGCCCCATCCTTGAAATCTCAAGTGTGAACACTTTGGAATTATGAGATGTCAGTCTAGGTCAAGATCTGAATCTTCCCCAAATCAGGGTGATGCATCTAAATATATTAATCTATTCCTTATATTTACAATGTCTTAATAATCTTATTAATCAGAGGTGAAGCCTAGGCAATTAAACCCAGAAAAGATTCAGGTACCTAATACCTTACATGAAATTTTAGCATTGACATCCTTTTGAGCCAATCAGAAATCAAATCAATTTACAAGCTATTGACAGAGCAGAGTGGCACAGGGACACCTGACTTGGAAAACTGCATGGAATCCCAGGTTTCTAGGACTGTTTCGACACTGTGGCATACCCACAGTAATAATCATACATACAGTGCAGCCAGGAATGCATCCATGAGACTCACAGAACCAGAGCAGGAACTGGAATGAGGGCTACTTGCTCCCAGCAGGATTATCATGTGTCTGAGTCACATGATTTACCTCTGGTGATCTGAAATTTCATTTCATAGAATCAAGTAGAGCTATAGAACTGTAGAATTCCTGAGCTGGAAGGGACCCATGAGGATCATTGAGTTCAACTCCTGTCCCTGAAGAAGGCAATCCCAGGACTCCCACTGTGCGGTTTCTTCCTGCCTGTTGTTGTACTTTCAGCAGGGAGCTAAAGCACAGCCTAGTCTGTACTCAGGGCACCCTACAGATCTGTGAATTGTGTTTTCAGCAAGGGAAGTAATTTTAACCCAACTCTCCCACTTGCTGAACCAGGCTGAACTTGGACATCACCCTTGCTTATCCACTGTCCACAGCAAACAAATAACTGAGGTGTTAAAATGTTGGAGACAGTTTGGGCACCAAATTGCAGTCTCATATTGGCCGAGGCCAGTAGTGATATGTCTAAGAGGCAGGAGTTTAAATCTTACAGCAGACTTTCTTTTTGGCTCATGAAAACTTCTTTTGGCCCAAATTTGTGAATTTTATTATTATGGATTGAATTATGCCTGGCATAGTTTGATATTTTTTTATGGAAGAAGATAGAAGCTGTAGATAGAAGTTTTGAAAAGCCAATAGCCAAAAAATAGCAAAATAAGTAATTAATTCTTCTTTTTAAAATGATATTATTAGTGGTACTTTGTCTTATTATGCTATTTATTTTTTTACTTCAGTCCAAGAAGTGACTGAGTGAAAGTACTGAGTGATGCATAAAACCAGAGGATTTCTGCTGGAAAACAAGAGTTTATTCAATGAGGGGAGGGGGAATAAAGGCAAAAGTTGGTCCTTCCATGTGTTGGATGCACTCCTGAATTATTGCTGGAAGGAGAAAGTGTCACTTTCTTTAAGCCTAATGACAATGGAGCTAGAGAAGTGCCTGACTATGTACAGTGATGAGGCAAGCTGTGTTGTTGGAGACTGAGTAAACATAAAACTAAAGCAGAGCTCTGGGAGGGCATCTTAGAAAAATCCAGCAATTAAGAAAATGATTGCCAGGAAAGGAGTACTGTCAATACATTACTCTTGAAAGCTGGAACAGAAAGAGAGATGGAAGATTTGTTCCTCTTCCATCAAATGTATTAAAAGGGATTGCTATTGTGAACTGTGGCTGAATAGAGTCTTGTTCTCTAACACAAATGTGCAGACTTGTGAAAGCTAAACGGAAATGGCAGCAGGTTTGCTATTACTTAAATGAGTAAAAAGTTTTTGTGATACTGCCCTTAAAGGAGCATGGAATTAAAGAAATACGCGGTGAAGACTTGCTCTGAGCTGGATTGGAGTGGGCAGCACTAATTTGTGTTTAAGTGCTGATTTAGGGATATTCACTGATCAACTCTGCTGCATGACTCTCAGGAGGCTGAAGCTGATCTCAGCTGGTTAATAGCCACATTAAAATTGGAGTGTGAGCCATTGTAAAATGCTCTTCATTTCTACCTCTAGCAAGATAAATGCTTCTTTTTCTTGATTTGCAAGTGATTTCTGATGACGAGAAATATCTGAGACTGACAGAACTGAGACTTTCTTGCATCGATTCATCTGGCAGAAGGTGAAGGCAGGTTGACAAGGAAGTGTAAGTGGAATAGGGAATAATTTGAATCACTATTCGCAAAATGAGTATAAAGAATAAGGCCTCTTATGACAGAAAGTGATGACCTCTTGGGTTTTTTGGAGTGTGGTCCTATTTTGCCATGTTTGCTCTCACATGTTAACAGGGAGACACCATTCAAGATACCAAATTTCATCTGCTGGCTTTATGATAACTGAAAGTATTTCCCCCTCCTGCCTCTTCTGAGAGCATTTTTATATAATTTAAGTACTCCTAGAAATAAGTACGCCTTTAATTAAGTCAGAATCTGACCATGAGTTTGAAAATTGAATTATTTTTAAATATTGACATGCAACAGATGTAATTAAAGTGTTAACATATTTACATGGGGTTTTGAGTTCATGTTGTTACAGTTTTCTGTAAGCACTACTTATACTAGGAGCTGCATTTACAAAACAATTTGTTATTTTGACTTCTCAGACCAAAATAGTTAATAAATGTCACTAGACTTTATCAAGGCCAAAGAGGAGTTCTGAAAATTGCCCTATTTGGGTATCCAAATATGACCTGTGAATGTCGAGCCATCAAGTTCATCAGTGTTTTGAAAATGTAACTTCATGTAAAGCAAGTCATACTTTTAAATTCTTTTTATCACTCACTAAATTACATCCTTTGTAGGATAGGCGGGATGTAGCAAGACTAAAGCTAAACTCTTCCACACTCCTCAAATATTGTGAGACAGAATTAAACTGAAATCAGTTGTTCGTTCATTGAACCATAGGAAGGCATTCAGCCTTGGGGGACTTTTTTTCACTGACTGTAGCCACATGAAATTTAAGTATCTTATCTAGTCAGAGGAGATAGAGAAAGAAATATAACTCGATAGGACAGTATCTCATGTTGGACAGAGCTGGTTGTCTGTATATAGCTATCTCTCTCCATTAGCCAGTTTGGATTAGATTATTTCTCTGATAAGTATTTCTAAAGATTTTGGATGTGTTGACTTGAGATGCTGCTGAGGGAGTAACATAAACTACCAGGCATAAGATTTGCCTCCCCTAAATTCAGATATCTGCAGTGTAGGTAATAATGTGTATGCTAGTTAACTGGATCCCTCCAGAGTGAGACAAGCAAATCAGGACAAGATTCTTCTTACGGACTTCAAAAGTTTGTTTTAAGATTGATTCTACTTCTGGAGATGTGATTCCTCTGCATGAAGTCAGAGAAGTACGAAAGCTCATATTGGCTCTCTCAGATGAAGATATCAGCACATTGTGGAAGTTTGTGTTTAGACAAATATTCCTCCTTGGTAGCCATATCTATATTCTCTAGATAACAGACTACAATAGCCTGTTTATTTTAAATGCAGAATTTAAGTAACTTGCAAACTGTGCTTGCTTTGCTAGTTCAATAAAGCTGTTATCCCTTGTGTAAATGCTTTGTCATGTAATTTCAAATTCATGCTATTTGTTCAACAGATTGTGACACATCCTCATACTTACAGCCTGTGTCTATACTTGTACATGTAAGTACACAATGCCCAACACACAAGCCTAGCTGAGCTTTAACATACAAACGATTAAAATTCTGCAGATTTTGAATTTGAAAAATGCAATTTAACCTGGGCATCATTTAGCAACGAGAAATACTTTGAACACATGTAGGTAGTGTCTCAGAGACATTTCTTCACTACTTTCATGCAGGTCTGAATGAAGAAAGAGTTCTGGTACTTCTTGCACACAGTACAAAACAGGGAAACTGTAGATGGTATCTTAATTCAGAAGTACAAAACAGGGAAACCGTAGATGGTATCTTAATTCAGAATTGATTTTTCCTGCTACTGTCCCAAGCTCCAGAGGTCAGTCAAATGTCTAGAACATTTATAAAAAATCATGTTTAGTTGTTCTGCATAACAAAGTTGCCATGTAAACCAAGGCACTTGTTATCACCAGCTTAACAGTGGTGAAAAGCCACAAGAATGCCGTTTTCATTGTAGCCTGTAGAAAACCAATTTGGGGTGAACCTTTGGCTCCACAAAAGTGATCTGACCATTGCTGAGGACAATGGGTCCAATTTTTCACCTTCTTTATTTCTTTCCCTGTTCCTGCAAGTGGAGGATCCTAAATAAGTTAATTATTGTTTGCTTAGGGCTTTGGAGAGGCTGTGTACCTCCAAAGGGCTCATTAACAGTGGTGAACATCAGAGCTGCGTCTTCACTCCTCAGCCCTGGAAGCACAGCTGTTCTTCCTTCTCATCCATCAGCTGTAGTCTTTCCAGCATCATCTGGATCATCTGAGTTGTTCAGTGTTCCATCTAATAAAATTCATGCTCCTGTGGTATATATTTATCAAAACCCTCCTGCCATCCTTATTTAAAACTTCAAATACATTTTAATCTGGTTTTATTTCTTAATGCTGTAATGGGAGAGAGGGTTAAAATTAAAGTGAAAACCCAAATTATGTAGAAAAGGGGCACAAGCAAATAAAATTCGGGGGGGGGGGGAGGGGTAATATTTATGGTAGTAAAAAGTATTTCTAGATGAACTTCAATTTTAAGTATTAGACCTGGGCATTAATATACCCCTCTGCAGCCATGTTCCTGAATCCTGGGAGCAAGGCTGCTTGCAGAAGGTGCTCAGGAAGCCCTTAGACGGAGCAAGGCTAGTGAGAGCTGTACAGTGTTCCAGAATTTCCCCCAGCACTTCCATCTCTTCTGATATCACAAAGGTCTCATTGGGTTTTTGAGTGAAAAGTGCTGAGTTGGAGATGACAGAGTAAAAAAGAAAGAAAGAGAGAAAGAACTTGCCAAGCTCAAGGGAGTATATAAATATATTATAAATCTCTGGAACACTCAATAATTAATCCTGAGCAAAGTCTCCCTTTGTACCTTTTTTTTTACTGTGGAAAGACCAATAAAACAAAGGTTTTGAATTCCCTCCCCCCACTTAACTCAGCCACTAATGCAAAAGGGAGTTTGTTTTAAACCTTGACGTACATAAAATTATCTATTTACTCACATATTATAGAATCACAGAAAGGTTTGGGTTGGAGTGGGCCCCACAGATCATCTATTTCTAACCCACCACCATGGGCAGGGACACCTTCCACTGGACCAGTTTACTCAAAGCCCCATCCAACCTAGCCTTGATCACTTCCAGGGATGGGATTGCCACAGCTTCTCTGAACAGCTTGTTCCAGTAGCTCACCACTCTCACAGTAAGGAATTCTTCCTAATATGCAATCTGAACCTTCACTTTTCTGTTTAAAGCCACTCCCCCTTATCCTATTGCACCTTGCCTTTGTCAAAAGTCCCCCCCCCCTATCTTGTATGTATATATATCCTGCTTCTCCTTTGAAGTTTTTGTGAATAATAAGAGACCAACTTGCCTCCTACTTTTAGTTTTCCCTCATGAAGTGTTGTACAGGTTTTAATCAGGATTTCTGGAGCAATCCCAAACAGTGCTTGTCCCTGTTTCCCCATGCAGTTCAACTTCCTGCAGTGGCTCTCACTTTTTGCCACACGTGCAGCAGGTGATGTCAGTGTCAGCTTTCTTTGATGCTGAACCACCTGGGTTGTCTTGTTTTCTGTTCTCTGTCTTAAGCTTTGTCTTCTTCATTTAACTAAGGGGTGATAAGGCTCCAGGATGTGTCTTATTGTAGCTGCTCCCCAGGCAGATCCAGATGAGCCAATATGGTTATGTGACACTGGGAGGTTTGTCAGCTGTGATGCTGCAGTGAGATGCTGGAATTCAGTGCCCCTGGGCTGGCACTGGCTCCTCTACTGAGGGTTCATGCTGGCTATCAGGAAATGCAGGCTTGACAATTTAGTTGGTTTTGTAGAGATTTGTCTTGTGCTGAAATATAGGAACTCCTTCCCAGGAATCGCCTCTGAAATTTCCTGCTTTTCAATGACATATTTGCAAATGCGTATCTGCAGAAAAAGTCGCTGATAGTTTAATCAAAAATACAGATAAAGGAGGAGCTCTGTGAAATGTCAGCAGACCCTCCTGAAAATAAGCTCCTCTTAACATCAGTCATGTTTATCATTTCCTTTACACTAGAAAAATGCCCTGAATTGGGTCCCTCTTATGTTCAGCAATGAGAATAAAACATAACCCTTGACCTGAAAAAAAGATGATTTTTGCAGGCTGAATAACTAAAAGGAAAAACAGTCAGAAATGAGCAGAAAAAGGAACGTTTTCAAATGTCACGTTAGATTTACAACGCTGGTACCTCTCATTCTTGCTCAGCCTTTGTTGAATCTGCCTTTCTTTTGTTTGTCCAGGGGTATGTTCTATTGTGTGTACTCAGATGATCCAGGGTTTGGAGGGAAGGCTGAAATCCATGGAGTTATTTTAAGACACAAATTCACGATGGTTAATGGAAAAGGAGACCTGAGCTTCAGTTATTACTCAATTTTGTTCTTGAGATGATCCTGTTTTATGTCTGTGTCAATGTCATGTTTGCTAAATAAAAGCTTCTACATTTGAAGTGGTTTAAATACAATAATGCCCAAAGACATTTAAAAAGACTAAAACAAAACAAAAAAACAAAACCAGATTAAAGTAACATAAATAAAATTGAGTAAGAATAAATAAAATGAAAAATAAAATAAAATAAAATCAGATAAAATCAATATAGAAGAGCCTGTTATTGCTACCCAACACTCAGACCAGGAGTTACCATTCTTGTCTTTCATCTCAAACTAGCTGGTATCAACACAAACATAATGATATTCAGTATCCCATTAGAAATACTGTAATAAATACCTTTTTATTTTACTCACACAGCATGAATTTATACATAAAGCCTGCTAATAACTGAAGATTTTTTTCTTGTTATTATGTTAGCACTGAATAAAATCATTCGCTTTATTTTCAGGCAATGGAAAAATAAGTTGAGGATAAGCTGATGTATTGGTTCTTTCAGAACTAAGTATAGCATAATGGTACTTATTATTACCTGAGATATTGCCATAGCTGATTTTTCTGAAAGATCCTGTAGTGCAATAATCCCAGGTTTGCTGGGTTTACACCCTTTTTCTCACCTTCCCAACTATAAACATCTCTAATGACTCCTGGAGGGTTTTTTGTAAATTGTTTAATATTATCTACTTGGGTATTTAGTGATGAGAAGCACTAACAAAAAAGGGGTAATAGGAACAGAATACAGGGCTTCAATTCAAATAATTTCAGAAAAAATATTGCCATTGATTGCTTTACAACTAATCCTTCAGGATATATATGCAATTGAAAAAAATTAAATCTCTGAGTTGAAAATTCAACCTTATTAAATATGATTATGTCAGACTGAGAGTATTGAGGTTTCTTCTCACAGTGATAGTGTGGTCAGCCCTGTAAAATGTGCAGCATCGGCTAAAAAGTCTTTTCTACATCATTTAATGTTGCAAGTGGCATCTTGACTCCATTAATTATTATCTTGACTCCACTAATTATTTAGGACAGAAAAATAAGGAATTGTCAAAAAAAAAAAAAAAAAAGGAGAGCCAGAGTAATGTGCAATGCTTGCTTTTACCAAGCTTTTTAGGGATTAGGGATTGTCATTTTAATTGTGTCTTTTTCGGAGTACATTCACTGTGCTGAATATATAATAAGATAATTACGAAGACCATGCATCTAAAACATGGAGAGCAGAAATAATGAGGAAAGAGGAGGGATTGTTTTGTTATTCAGTTAGATTTATTACCTCATGGGAATTGTGATCTTTTAAGGGTTTCCTATATGCAAAGTAAAGTGTGATCTTTGATTTAGGCCACCAAAGAATTATTTTCCTAGTCCTGTGTATTCAGCTGAATGATTCAGATGTGTGAATGTTTGGCAAATTACATTTGTACCAAATGAGAGAAAGTTCTTCATGTTTGAGAGAGACCAGAGGATGTAGACTCCAAAACATGATGGAAAAAGGAAGAATTGTGCTCTGCTTTGCTTCATACCCAGCCTTTATCACTGCACGATCTGAGTGCTTTCCAGTAGGGCATTTAAGCACTATGACTAACAACTGACACATCAAGAACTGTTCTTCCTATCACATTTCCCATCACCACTCCCCTTGAAAAGTGGGAGCACTTGATGTGCAGGAATCAGTTTAATTTTGGTAGGTTTGGGGAGAGGGTGTTGTGTCCCTTCCTCCTTCTTTTCTTTCTTTTCTTTTCTTTTCTTTTCTTTTCTTTTCTTTTCTTTTCTTTTCTTCTTTTCTTTATAAAGTCTGCAGTAATCCTGCAGAAGATTTTTAAACTCTCATACACTCTTCAGTTCCCAAAGGTAAAAGATTTCTCTATGAACTTTGAGGGAAAACAACAGATCTAGAGTCTGAATCAGGAGTCTATGATGCAATGCTAACCACAGATTGAATCACAAAAGTGTTACAATCCTGAAAATCCTATCGGTAAAATTGTGCATTGAATGTGGGGAGACTCCAAAGATGGGTCCAAACTTTGACATTCATAGTCTTAAAGTCCTATACCAGTGAGGAAGAATTTTGCTGTAGGAGGAACAGACTGAGGATTTCACAATTTGGCTTTGCTAATGATAACACTGATAAACCTCAAAGGTTTGCAGATGTTGATTCTGTTATACTCTATTCTCCACAGATGACAGTGCTGATGTTGATTTGAACTGTATTGGCATTCATGAATTTGTTTCTCATTTTAATGCGCAGATAACTGGGAGCAGGACCAGTACATCTGGGTTTTAGATTTTCCCTGAAATGTGGTTGCTCAAATTTGTGTTGTTGATTTTTAAAAGAGAACAAAATATATTCAGTCAGGCTGTAAAAGATAAAATTATCAATCCCAGTGAATTTTTAACCTTCATTTATTTCAGAATTAGCATCTTGATTTGGAGATATTCCCCTCTAAGAGATGCTGCCTGCATCAGTTTTGCATTTCAGTTGATTCATCTGTTTCCTTTTGTAGATCTGTTAGAACTTTTCTACTGATCCCATTGTGGTTTGTGGACTGGTTAAATCAGTTAACTGTCTAAATTAAGATTTATTCAGAGACATATTCGTGGACAAGAGATTCACTGTAATGATTCTACTGAAATTTCTGCTCTATTAATTTTTTTTTAAAAAAAATGTGTACCTCGAAAGTGATGGCTTCACATGAGCTTTCATATATGTGTAAAAGGAAATTAGAAAATATGACCCCAGTGCAGCCTTTTAATATCTTGTTGATATTTTCAAAAGAGGAATTAATGATTTTAGAATAGTCAGAGTTTTAGAATATTCCAAATACTGCAGGTATTTAGATCAGTGATAAAGATGATGCAGCTTCCCCTCTCCTCTTCTAGGACTATTAGGAAGATTTGGGAATGAGTAAGGCAGAAAGAGTAGGTGACGGTATTGGCACAGAAAAAGAGACATATGCTGGAGGCAGACAGGACCTCAGGGTATATCCCATGGTTCTGGTCTTCCAACTCCTTCCAAGGTATGTGACCTAACTCAGTATTACTGATAGCAAGTTTAAAATGTGTTACAGTGAAGAATGGAAAAGAATTGTCAAACTGAATGATGAAGACTCGGGACAGGTGGAGGAAAGAGGGCTATATAGTGAGCTGGCAAACAGTAAGCTAGAGAAGCACATAATTATTTCTCACTGGGCATTTTGGTTGGAGGGGGATAGGTGGCTACACCAGCTGGCAGCTTTTTGTGATTTAGTCCCAGCTGGTTCTTCTAGTGAGGCTCCCAGAGACTAGAAAGCTGGCCCTGCTCACTCAAAACTGTTGTGAGTTGGCTGATATGCTCAAAGTCAAAAGAGGCTGTTCAAAAAGCAAAATTTTGGAGGCTAACACAGGAAATTTTAATAACTTCCAGGCTAAATCTCATGGCTTTGGCAGCTCAGCCTGTCAGTTCTGGAGTTCTTGAGATTGGTAATCTTCCTGCCCTGGAAAAGCTTAAATACATACTGCTATGCACTGAATAAAGCCCTACAAACATTATACCATGTATAGACTTAAAAATATCTGTGAGTCTTTGTAGAAATGATCTCTTATTCTATAATGTCTTTAACATAGGTGCCAAAAGTTCAAATGAGATAATTTATTTATATGTTTATGTTGACAGAAAATGGAAGGAAAAAAAATGCATTTTAAATCATATTTTTCCACTATTTCAGTCATTACACTGTCCTTGTCCATGGTAAGGGCATTGAACCCAGATGATCCTTAAGATCCTTTCCTACTCAGAATATCTTATGATTTTGTGATTATTTTTTGTGTAGAATTGTGTAGATTATTTTTTGTGTAGAATATCCATGGTGGTGTCCTGTTCTTGTGATATCAATGTAGCAGAATCAGGGTTCATTCTCCTTTGCAAAAGTAGTAACCATGTTTCATTGCCTGAATGGTTACCACTCAACTAGCACCTGTCTAGTTTGTCTCCTGTCACTTCCACTTCACTTTTAGTCCCCCTTAGCTCTGTCCAAGCTGCTGCAAATAAAGCCATCATCATTTCTGCCTGGTAGTGGCTATCCACTTTCCTCTCCCTCCTTTTTTTTACCTTTATAATCATCTGCAGGATCTGGTTGCTTTGCACTGATTTGAAGCACATTGTTCATGAGCACACATAACCCTCCCTGGCAGAATTTCTCTTCAGCTCATGTTATTTCATGTGTGCTGTCTCTTGTATCTTGTTTCACTCTTGTCTCAGAGCAAGCTTCAAGCATTGCATCTCCCTCTTCTCTTTCATTTGTTTGCTTTCAGGCTTGCTGCTCCTCAGAAGCAATCACCCTCCCTCTTAGCAATCCTCCCTCAGACACTGTTGATGTGGTAATAATTCACTAGTGCAAAAGGTGACTGTATTATAATATATATTATATCTATTATATATTTCATTATTAATAGCAAGAAAAAAAACCCAAAATGTGCAATTCTGTACTTATATATTATACATGATATAAATTGAGGATTAAAAAATACTAAGGATGACAGCATCATTAAATCAAACCTGTGAGCTCTCATTTCCCTTACCCTTTCCTCTCTCTTTTTTCCAAGAACCACTCAGCCCTGCTCCTTCATGGCAAGGCAGAACTCTGGATAAGAGCAATACCAGTATGCAGGGGGGGGATACTGTAGGAGGACAATCAAAAACACAGTGTCAAGCCCTAAGCTCTAGAATTTGGAAATTGATCTATAAGGACACTCCTTTTTACATCCTAGGAAAATTCTAAGAGTGCCTTCTCACTTAAGGCGCCCAGATTCCTGTTGAATAAGAGTCATTGCTTGTCCATCTGTTTGCTTTTTTTTTTTTAATTAGTAAGACTGACAAGAAGCTGCCTGCCACATTTTTTGTTGAATTCATTCTATTTATCATGGGTTGGCTGCAAAGCAACTCCCTGCTTCAGTCAGATGGAGAGACCTGGCAGATGGGACATCTTTCAAGTCATTTTTACATGTGTCTGTGAGTATATGTGGCCAGAATAACCTCCACTATGCCACTTTTATTTAAACACTTTTTTTTTCCACCTTTGACTGTAATATATTGAAAATAATACAACTTAAAAATATTCCACAAATACAAACTCATTTTCATAGCCTTGATGCCTTTTAAATATGTCATCAAAGTTTATTTTGCTAGCAATAAAACCTTAAAATGTGATAATTTATGGAAGCAGCAGTGTCAGTGTATGAAATTAAGGAATATGTGGTGAATGGTATCAACAAGAGAACCAAGTCGTAGCAAACATCCCAATTTTTATTATTTGGAACGCTGTCAGGTTCTACCCTAAGGCTCTGACACAGCAGCTGTAGCTACTCAGTAATGCTGAGAATGGCCAGTCTGCCCAGAGGTTTTCGTTTTAGATTCCCTCTATTGGTAGATTTTGTTCCTTTATGCAAAGCATTTGTTGCAATGAAGTTGTCCACTTGACTTTACCTAGTTTCATGTCCTTGGTGAGGAACACGGAGTGGTTTGCAATTGTGATCTTTCCCCATCCTCCTTTAGTGACAGCCTAGACTTCTTTAAATTACACACAATCCTTCCAGGCAGCTGGTAGAAGCAGAAGGATCCTTTAGATACCTAACATGTTATGGAAAAAGGAATAAATGTAGTAATTACTTGCAAAATACATAGCAGATATAAAAGCAGAACACCTTTTCCATTCGGAGCCAGCTGTGAAAGAATGCAAACCCAAATCAGTTTATTTGACTGAACAGAAAGCCAATAGTCTTTGGCTAACAGAAAGCCAAAGCCAACAGAAAGCCAGTCTTCTTCTTCTTTTTTTTTTTTTTTTTTTTTTCTTTCTTTTTTTTTTTTTTTTTTTTTTTTTGAGCTGCAGATACAAATAAAAGTCGCAGAGATAAAGACTGAATCACTTTGAGTTACTGGGAGGAATCTCATTGCAGCTGACCTGGAAATCCCAGGGTGATTTGTCCACTGGAAAGTCAAAATCTTTTGTGCTCTTTTCACCTTGTAAAATAATACAGCATTTCACTTCAATGTGGTGGCTTATGGCTGAAAGAAAAAAAAAAAAGAAAGCATTAGGACATCTCTTCATTTTTACATCTTTTATGTCATTTTTTACATTTGGATCTATCCAAAGCCTGTTTGCAGTATTTGAAACTTCAGTAGCAGATTCTACATATACAATGTCAGTCCTTTTAGTGCTGTGCTGTTCTTAAAAGATACTCATCACCTTGAATCTGGTTTTAACAATCAAAACAAGGAAGCAAAAATCTAATCAAATGAATTACAGAGCATAAACTAAAGTAGGTGAGGACTTTTTGCATAGTATACCTATCATGCCATATCAAAACAATTTATTCATACTTAGAGAGTTGTATAAGTTTTTGTCTGAGCATTTTCCTTCTATCTAGCATTTTTCTCTGTTTTTTTATTTTCTTTTTATCTATCTTTTTATCTATTTTATCTTAGCATTTTCTAAGAAAAAAGGATCATACATTACTACTTGTGAAACTTGGTTTTGTCACAATGGACGAATGGAGTAACAGATTATTTTAAGATTACTAATAGATACAGGTAAAAAAATAAGTAAAAAATTAAACTATACACATGTACTTATTTATTTATACACCTGTGTATACACATACACATATCCATGCATAAGATAAATATTTGTTTGCTTTTTGTCTTCCAAACTCATAGTGGAGAAAAAACAAAGCTGTACTTTGTACATATTTCTGGTAATATTTAAAACTCCGTAACTGCAAACATCCAAAGTTGTTGAGAATAGCTGTGATGTTCAAAGAAAATTTCAGCTACATTTATCTTGAGTCAAGGTCTTCGCAGGTTCTCACATCATCCCATCTGTGGGGAGTCTGCAGGAGGGCACAAGCAGCTGGGAGAAGACTCAGCTGGGGCAGCTGACTCCAGCTAGCTAAAGAGATGTGATGATAGTCTTCCCAGGGAAGTGATGGAGTCATCGTCCCCACATGTGCCACATGTACATAAAAGAAATGTACGTGTGGCACCTGGGGACATGGTTTAGTGGTGGGCTTGGCAGTGCTGTGTTAACCATTGGACTCAGTGATCTGACAAGTCGATCTAACAATTATGTGATTCTAAACCTGGATTTGTTTGGGGTACCTTGGCCTGTAAGTATAATGGTATTATAAAACAGACATGACCTTTTTACTTTCAAAAGTTCATTCTGTAAATGTAGCTTGAGATGCACATTATTCAAGACTACAAAAACAAGCTGAATGTAGCAGATAACTGACATATTTCTAATCACCACTTTTTAGAGATTAAAAATGAAAATTGTATTATTTGAAAATGTGTTATCTACTGCAGTTAGACAATACATTTTCAAGATGTATTAATCTTTATTGATGTTAAATGGATGATGATTAAAAAAAGTCATCATCAACACATCAGGCAGTTTTCTGAATATATGTGTTTTTCTAATGTGGGCTGAGTCATTAAGTATGAACCATTCTGTATCCAAGAAGAAGAAAAAGGACGGGAATTGTAATTTTTACATATGCAAAACACTTGTGAATGAGATTCCATATGAACTATGCCCTCACTTTCCAGCAAGGCAGCATGGAGACAAGGGGCAGACATCTACCATGTCGGGAGTGGGAGGGCTGAGCATCTCTTCCCTAAGGCTGTGGGACATGGGAGAACTCCAGCCAAGGTACCAGAATAGGCTGCTGCTGCACAGAGACAGCAAAGGTGGAGTTAAAATGAGACACAAGCCCCTTGGCTTTTGCCCAGTGCAGAAGTCCCTTACCCATTTCAGGAGAATCAGGGACAGATCAGGAACAACTATTTTCTTGGATTATTACCTGTATGTGTCTGGAGGTCTGGGGTCATGGACTTGGAGAAAATCCAGTTAAGTGTTGGGAAATGGATGGGCTGCCAGAGGTTCAGCAGCCATCAAGGACACACTCAGTACCTCCCAGCTACATCCTTTAGTGACATAGCTGTCCACAGGGGTCCTTCTGCTCTAGTAGATCTCTCCTTCAATTTTGAGTTATCCAGTAGCACAGCGCTTACTCAGTAACTTCTGTGTCAGTTTTACAACCTTTGCCTGTGTGTGTTTTGCTTTTCAAATGGATGTGCTGTAGCTCAATCTTGAATTAAAGTCTAACTGATGAAGGGCTGCCATGAAATCTAGATACATTCTTTGAGGACCTAATCATGCCACTGGTTCAATCTGAATTTATCTAGTTTCTGCTTCCAAACATGGGCTGGTACAATTTGTTTGGTTTTATTTGCTCTAAATAAGTTCCTTACAACTGCCTGAAAGAGGTTCAAGCAAGGTGGATGTCAGTTTCTTCTTCCAAAAAATAAGAAATAAGATAAGAGCAAAAGCCATTATTTGTGCCAGGAGAGGTTTAGTTTGGATATCAGGGAAAACCTCTTCACCAAAAGGTTTCTCAAGCACTGGAACAAGTCTGCCCAGGGAATTTGTAAAGTCACCTGCCCTGGTGGTCATTTAAATGATATGTATGTGTGGCATGTGACATATCTGGGGACATGACTTAGAGGTGGGCTTGGCACTTGGCAGGGATGGGTTGATGTATGGACTTGGTCATCTTAAAGGTCTTTTCCAACTAAAACGTTTCTAGGATTCTGTGAGATTAAAGATCAACTTACAGTCAGAACGCTCTTCCTTCTCTCAGTGCATAAAACCTATCACAAAGTCAGCTCTGCATCATCCACCAGTATACTAAACAGACTGGGAACTCTGATTCCCCCTTAAAGACATATTTCTCCAGATTAGATTATCCTTTTAAGACAATTCCCAAAATCTTTCTTAATTAATATCTTTTTTTGAACTGTGATTGCTGGAAACAGTCCAGGAAAAAAACCTCACAAGTCCTATCAACTTAATGACTAAACATTCAAAGATTTTATTTGTATTCTTTGTTATAGCAACTCATAATTTTTACTATTTTTTCCAGTTGGTTATCTACAAAGAAGCTTTAGACCTTGCTGGCCATAGCCTCTCCCTGCCTTTTTAGTATCGTCTGTATCTCTGGTTTTCATGTGCTAGGATTTTGTGTTAGTCAGAATTAAAATGCAATTTTTATTAAATGAATAGCTCTTAATAAAATACTGACAAGGGTCAGGATACCTGAGATGCTCCCTTTCTCCTAGTCTGCTGAATTTTATCTGTTATGAAACTGAGTGGGAGATGAGTTTTAATGGTTTTTAGTAACTGCTTAAATTAATTTCATTATGTTCAAATGAATGCTAAACTTCATTTCCTCTCCCAAAGATTATGTACTCAGGCTGTTGAGTCTACAGCTTGTCTTGATGGTAGATAGCCTTGATTATTGTTAATGCAAATAGTTTAATATCACTCTGAGCCATAACCTGCATAAAAAAAAATATTCGCTGGATAGAATGTCAGGAAAACAAACTGAGCTGGCCTCCTTATTGATAATTTGGAGGAAAAAAAAACCAACATGAGAAGACTTGCAGCTTACCATAAATATCTCATTTATAGTGTTTGAATGTTGCATTTCTTTTCCTTTTACAAACGCATGTGATCTGTTAAAACTTCACTCAAACTTCCTTTAAACATATTTATCTTTTGAAGAAGGCTTTTCTTCACAATAAAAATGTTATCCGGAGGAAACATGGTTACATACATTCAACAAACTTACAAGGTGATAGGGTTAACATAGATTTTACTACCAGAGGTCTTGCCAAATGCCATATATTTTCTCCCTGATTATGTGATTTCCTCTTTGTTCAGCACGCTCCAGTCCATTCCTCATTCTGGTCTCCCTATAGCCCATTTCTCATGCTATTGGGCTGCTGTGGGAGCTCCCATTTTAGGCAATATAAGTCTGTCACAAGCCACGTGTTCACTACTTTCCTGCTCTATGGAGTGGCTGTTCACACTGGTCCCTGAGTCTAAAGGGATGTCAGGGGTTTTTTCTCCTCAGTGCACCCCAGTTTCTGCACAACTAGAGTTTTCAGAAGAAAATCCTGTCTTTGCTCACTCTGCAGCCAGTTCTTGCCTTCAGGCACAGAGGAACACACTTAGGATGATGCACCAGTTTCCAAAAGACCAGGATAGACACTATGGCTGGTCATAATTTACAGTCTTCTCCTACCTGTTGTTTGGCAGAAGGTTTCAACAGTACATGCAGGACCTTTTTCTGGAAGTACTTGGAGAGTGTAGATGCTGTGATGGATCCAGTAGGACATGTAGGTAATGCAGAGTGAGGTTAAGGACTTTCCAATTTTAGAGAATCACACCTGGAGAAGGCCACACCAGGTTTACAGCAAATAGGATGGTGTGTCTCTGGTGTAAGCATGTCAATAAGTATGTCATTTTTGGCTGACATGAAACAGAAAGAGGTTTACAGCATCTCTGCTAACTTGGCGTGGGGTCTGTTACCTTTCCAGACTCTAATTGCTTAATCATCACTCTTGCTTGGGGACTGATTCCATGCAAACCAAACAGATAGACTCCTTTGGGATCCATCTGGAGACAGCTCTCTCTTTTTTCCTATAGAATATTGTTTGAAGAATCTTGCAATTTATTTTTCAGTTCTCACTTTCTAGTTTTTCATGCCTGACCATTTTTCTCCTCCTCATGCATTCAGTTTCACATCTGGAAAGAGCTGCCTGGATACATCACACACAGTATCCAGCACCTCCACAAAGAACAAACGGAAGGCCAACTGCTAAAAGTGGGGGGGAAGCATGCAAAATGAGCTCAGCATATTTCTGTATTGTAATTAAAGCTATTAAATATTTCCATATCCAACACCAACGTTCCATATCATTTGCAGCAGCTTCAGAGTGAGAAGAAAATTTGAGGCTTTACTTACAGACAGCCAGGAAACAGCACCTTCTCAATGCCATAAGTGCCTTCTTGCATCCACATGGTTTCTCCTGCTCTGTTTTTCTGAACTGTATAAATAAGGATCAATGCTGAGAAAAGTTGTGTGTCTTCAGTAGTCATTGACTCCTGTCGAACCAAGAGCCCTTGGGTCATTGCAAGATTACTCACTGATCATATAACTCATAACAACTTCTCTTCTTAAAATTCATGATTTTTCTTGTAGTGCTGGCCCTCCAGTCAAAACTAACAACAACAACAACAAAACAAACAAAGATGATTAATCTCAATGGAAAGAAATATTGAACTGGATTTCTTTCCTGTGAGTCCTCATTATTCATAATTTAAATATTTGGATAGGAGTACCTAAACAATGGATAAAAGGAAGGCAAAAGATGAGAACTGTTGTGGCACTTTTTCACTGAACAGGTCAGAAGATTAGATACTGTGAGCTTACTGCTCAATAGATATTAAATTCAAGTCCATGCATGAAAGACAGACTTTCCATTAATAAGACAAAAGCCTCTAAACCATGATCTGAAGTTATATATATATATATATATATATATATATATATATATATATATATATATGGGATCTTATCAAAAAGTCATCCCTCTTTTTTCACTGACTCCAGTAGCAGGTTATAGTCCCTGGTAGGTCCTAGTTACATGGTTTTGCTCTGAAGATTTGGTGGGGAAAGAATTGGGAAACAGGACTGGTTTTGAAATCCTCTTTTCTTGGACAGACTTGGGTCAGAGAGCTTTGATATGTAATAAAGATAAAAATCTGGAACCTTGGACTTACAGAATTAACTGAAAATTTCTCAAGGCCTTATTCAGGTTCATCTCTCAGGATGAGGAAATCTCAATTTCCAGTCTTATCAATTCCTAATACATCTTCCATGAGAAAAGCTAGTTAAAACTATAAAAAACATATTCTGTTCTATTGGATTGTTCCACCCATTTTCTTTTCATCGTTTGCATGTTATAAATTCTGATGTTTTAGAAGTGTTCACTTATATTTTTTCCTTTCTAATCCCATCTTGTTTATACTCTGTGCAGTGGCTAAATACTCGTTTTCCTCTTCTTTTTCACAAATTTGAACATTTGCTATAGATTAGCATATCTTTGTCCTTCATCAAGCAAAACTGAAAACCTTCCATAAAATTGACCAAGAGCCAACTTTGTGCCTTAGTCATCACTTTCCCAAGTTATTCAGAGGCTGTTTCCTCACAGATCAGTCCTCCTACTTCTTTAATTGTTTGAGCTGATGCCTCTGAAGTGCCTCCAGCTATGTGTGATTATGAGGTGTTTCCACGGAGCACCTTTGCAGAGGTTGTGTCACCCAGCACCAGGCACAAAGAAGAGGTTGTAACCACCTTGTGTGAAAACATGGTGGTGATCTTTTTTATGCACTCTGGAATAAAGTCTTAGTAGGGTTTTGGGGGGAGTTGAGTTTTGTTTGATTATTTTTTTTTCCCCTTTATGTAAATTTATGTTTAATTTACAGGTTAGAAATGAGCATAAGACACAAGCCCATTTTCAGCAGCTGTAACCTGCCATCTAAGGTGATGATATTTCATTTCAGTGTTAGTTGTTTCACTTCAAACTGTCACTTGAGCTGCTGGATTAGAACTGCAGGTTGCCCTCAGCTTTCTGGTCATCATTTTGAGAACCTGGCTGAAGCACTTCACAGGGTGAAGATGACCACTTTCTGCCCCATGGTGATGCTTGTATCTGCTTGTCTGGTTTTTCATAAATGTTTGACCCACTATTTGACCTAGGTGACTAGTACAGATCATGTCTGAAATAAATACTTCATAAATTTTAAGGCCAGAAGGGAACATTATGCTCATCTAACCTGACATCCTACAGCAAAATGCCATGGAGTTTGACAGGTAGCTTCCAACTTCCAATCTTGTATCAGAGATTTGCAGTCATAGGAAGTCTGCTTTATCTCCAGGTAAGTTATCCCAATGACTAATTGTCCTATCTGCTCCCCCTCCCAAAAATTAAAATTAAAAAATTATGCAGCATATCCAGAGTCAATTAATTCAGCTTTAGAGTCTGGTCATTAGATCTTCTTGTTATTTGATCTTTTAGATTGCTATAATAAATCTCTTACCTGTGTGAGCAACTATACTTGCAAAGAAAATGACAAATTCAGACACTTAGATATATTGTCTACCAGTTTGTTAAGGAAGAAAAAAGATTTAAACTGAGGGGGGAAAGTTAAATATTAACTTGTTGATTGGTTTGTGGAAAATTCATTTTCCCTATATGACTATTAAAAAAATGGATAAATTGCTCATCATAAATAATTGGAGAAGTCTGAGTAATGGACAAAATTGCCTTTGGCATTTCTGTCTTCCTACTCCTTTTGTAAGATATGACTTCAGAACTTTGGGTGGCTATTTATGGTGCTTGGATGGTTTGAGGTTTTTTATTTACCTCAGATATAATTTGATTCCATGATGACTTTCCAGTGAAAGTGTTTTTGTTCTGAAAAGAAACTGTGAAAGAGAAAAAGAAAACAAGTGTTAATTTCTGTTCACATAAACTAATGGCACCCATGATAAGTAAATTGGAATAGAAAGTAATTCATAAATACAGCAGGGGTCTGTTTTTTTGTCACTGTAGAATGTAATTAAAACAGAGCTTCCATAGATATCAATCTGGAGTAATCAGAATGTTCCATCTGTTACTGCATCCATCTTGACTGGTTCCAGAGCTGTAGCATCTAACTTCTTCCAAGACAACTGTTTTTGACTAAAGCAAGCTGCACCAGTAGTGGCCATTTCAGTTCAAATGCAGGTTACACAAAAATTATTGTTTACCTTGAGATGGATTTGTCAGGGTCTTTCCTGCACTAAATGGATTGAGTTTGTGCGAAGGGTGTTTTCTCACAGTTTCTTAGTTTGTTCTAACTCTGTAAAGGTCCTCATGTTTTGGCACAGAGCAGAACTGTCTGCCTTCAAACTCCATGCCAGCATCCTGTGCACAGTCTGCCAAAAGGCAAATGATGGCTTGAAGACCAGCATGGTGATGCAGATGCTGATCCAGCTTTGTGATTCCTTTGTGCAGGAGAGACGATTGCTTTGGGTTCTCATTTTTAATAGCTCAAACACATACCTTACAGCCCTGGGTGGAAACATAAATATGTGCTCCACTAATCAAAATGCCTAATTAGTTATGAGCCTCCATCCATTTGTGCACTGGGCAAAGAGGGCAAGAGTGAGCAGGCTGTCCTTAAGACACCAGCATAGCACTTAAAATAGCAAGATACAAACCCATCAGGAACTCAGGGACAGGCTCAGGACTGCTGGAGAGGCTGGTGGCACAGAAGCCATAAAGATCATTTAGAGAACATAAAGATTCAGCCCTGGTGTTATAACAAGATTAGGTGTCTGTCGTTTAGACATACCTGCAATGAATCATTAACAATCCCTAGATAAAGCAGCGTTAATTTGATCCCATCATGTTTGCCACCTTTCACCAGACCATGCAATTAGCATGGGACAAAGCACCTGCAAAGAATCTTTGATGAAAGCCTTATGAAACTTCTTAATGGGTGGGATTTAAACCAAATGGATTATAAGCCTTTATTAGCAGCTCACCTGTAAATCCTGATAACTTTCCTTTCTGTGAGTTTCCAGTTTAATATTTGCACACCCTGATTGTAAATTTTGAGGAAATAGCTTATAACTGTGGTTAAAATGCAGCAATAAAGCAGTTAAACAGTCTCCTTATTAGCATTGGAACTAGAGACAAAACATATTATACTTGGCTAATAAATTTATTTTTTATGTAATGGAAATGCCATCAAAGCATAGTTAATCTGAATTGAATTAGATTATAATTGGAGCTCTTGTGCACAAGGAATGAAAATGATTCTTTATTGTTGCAAACTGACAATGCAGCATTTGTTACTCCCTCCTCGCTGGCCTTCCAAGACTATGTGTGTGCATTTCATGAGTTGTGCATACAATATTACCGTGTCTCTGAGCAGAGAGCTCAGCAGTGAGACAGAGGAAAATGAATGCAATTCATTACACCTTAAGCCCACTCATTTAGAGGTAAATGTATTTGAGAAACAGTCCTGTGCATAAGCGTACTTGCTTTTTGTCCTCACTTCTGAGTGCATTTTCTAGTGTGAGTGGTGCGAATCTGAGTTCTCAGGTCTCAGAGGAAGAATTAAAAACCTCTTTTACAATGTTAAAGAAAACAAAAACTTATGGCTGCCATATGAAGTCCTGTGTGACCCTATGTGACAGCCTTTTTGTCTATAAGTCTGTAAGAAAGATGGGGACAAAGGTTTTAGCAGGAACTGTTGCAATAGGACAATGGCTAAAGGCTTTTATCTACAAGAGGGTAAATTTAAATTAAAAATAAAGAAGATATTTTTCTACCAAGAAGGTGGTTGTGCACTGGCATGGGTTACCCAGAGAGATAGTACATGTTCCATCTCTGGAAACATACAAGGTCAGGCTGGAGGAGGCAACCTGATCTAGTTGAAGAATTCCCTACTCATTGCAGAGGGCTTGGACTAGATTTCCTTTAAAAGTCCAATGTTTCTAAGGCTGATTGTCAAATATTGTATCCCAGTTTTAGCCATATACAACCACTTACTGACTGCTCACCCAAATAGCTGGATTAATTCCCCAAGACTTTATATATGAAATTTATCTTTCTAGTGAACATGGCAGGATAAAGGTATGCTCATGTCAGGAGTTCTGTGTCTTTCCATCATCTGCAGGATATCAGGAAAGTATTTACATGCAATTGTAATGTGCACAGATCTGCTCTTATAATGCTGCACTGGTAGATTCACTGGAGGGGTTGTGGATTCAGTGGGGGCAGGAATGTGCAGTGCTTTGCTAACAGGGAAATTTTTGCATGTGTGTATGGTAAGGACAGGTTAGTGTGTGTGCCATCAGCCACATGGCCCAAGGTCCTGTGTGCACTCTGGTCTCTGTTTTAGAAGAAAAACTGGTGGCAGCAGCAAGAGAAAAGCCAAAGCAAATAGCAAAAAGGGTAGATATTCCCATTCAGGAAACAAGCACGCCTACCACAATGTCATTTAGGCGCATCATTAAGGAAACAGTGTTAGGGTTGCTATGCACTTACCCTGTCACTAATATAAGTCTTCCTCTACTGTGGATGTGAGGTCTGGGAAAAGAGGAGAGCTGCAAGTGATTCTCTTTTTTCCTTCTTTTCTTTTACTCTTGTTTCCCTATGCTAAACCAAAACAAATGAGCAAAATGCACTTCACCCACTCATAAAACCAATCAGTGCTGTAAACAAAGAGAAAGCAGGATATTAATAAAGTACAACTCAGCTGAGAGCAAAGGGAGCATCATCTGTAAGTCTGTCTGATTTGTGTCATCTATCCCAAATTTACAATGTGGTAATTTCTTGTTGCTTATAAACCATTAAAATTTGCAGCACAGTAAGCAGCTAATGTAATTTTGCCTGCAAGTGGTATAATATCTTGGATCCGTAGGGAGACCAGCATACTCGTGTCTTATCATTGCCTTCTGTGGTAGGTAAAAGTGCCCAGTGCTACTGGGCTTAGGCCCAGTGTGAGTTAGTTGAAGTTCATTACTGACAACCTGGGGCTCAGTTCCACTTATCTGCAAGTTCTCATTTAGCTTGAATCATCACAGTATCAGAACATCTTCCAGAAAAACACGTTAAGCAATCAGATTAGTACCCAGCACATCTGGTTTTATCTCTCTTTTCTCTCTGTCTCCCTAACAGCAGCACAGGGTAAAGAGGCATTTTACAGAGAAAGATAACATTGCTACAAAAAAAAAAAAACAAAAAAAAACAAAAACAGCCCAAGCCAGCCTAGACAAAAGTTATTAATGTTTCAAAGTCAAACACTGAAAAGCATAGAAAATCCAAAATGAAGGTTACCTGTGAGGTGTTTATTGTCTCTTTTATTTAGTATTCATTAAATACACAAGTTTTGTCAGTAGGGATTTCTTTGACTACTTATTTCATGCAGCACCATAAATGGAGAGTGATTTGTTGGTTTTATCTTTATTGGTTTAAATTTTATATGTGTATTTAATTATAAAAAACATGTTATGCATGTGTATATAATTTTCACCTTTTTGTGGCTAATAGACTATAAGCAAAGAATTTGATTTACCTATGTTCCTTTTAGAGGTATTCAGCAATTTTTCCTTTCGTCCTTGAGGAAAGTTAATTAACTGATATTTATATCTTTCGGTAAGGTAAGGGAGAGGCATTAGCTCCCATTTTCCCTTGCAGGGCTGCTGTTTCAAAACATAATACCATATAATAGGACTCAGATTCATCCATTCTACTTTTGTCAGTCCCTGTTTGCTCTTGCCATCACCAATCCCAGCCCTCCTTCAGTTTTCTGCTTTATTTTGTTCTGGTTTAGCTTTTTCCCATTTTGCATTTTGGCCTTACAGCTTTGATGGTGTCATGTGGTTAAGATCAACATAGTTCCTGACTCCAACCTGGAGTAACTGGGGATAATTATTACAATAGAAAGTCTGGCTTTACCCTGCAGATCTGTTTTTGAAACGCTTAGTCAATTTATCCTGTGTCATGTTGAAAACCTACAAAGGAACAAAAACTGCGCAACGAAAGAAAAAGAAGTTATGTGGACTTTAACTGAAGCAGAATGGATCTGTGGAAAACTGTGTCATGCAAATTGTATCTTCAGCTTGCTCACATATCCACAAGCTGCACAGCTGCCCAAAGCCAAAGGATGGCTCAAAAACTCATGAAAACAAGTGCTCCATTTCACCATCCCATTCACACCAGTCGTCCCGTGGCTGCACCTCTGGCTATAGGGCTTCAAACTACTCAGCTGGAAATGACAGACATAACTTAAATGTTCTCCAAAACCTTTAAAGTACAATTAGATCTCTAAAATATATTTCAAGTCCTTCCTGTTGCAAAGATTTGGAGTAAAAGAGTTATAAGAAAACCTGTGTGGTCACCCTGAAGCATATGAGAAGGAAGGTGCGCTGGTAAGGAGTCAGGCAGAGCTTTATGTTGTGCATCTGTTTTGCTCCTCAGAGATAAATCAACACTGACAGAGAAGAAACACAGACAGTCTAACCTTAGTTTGGTCCAGCCACTGAAAAACTAGGCAATCTTTCTTGGAATGGCTGAGCCCTAGTTTGGTTCTGGCCACAACCATAAACACTGTCTGTGCCTGGAAGAATCTTTGGCAGGAAGCTTCAACTTAGTGATGATTCCATCCCTGGAACTTCCTGCATCACGGAGTTTACCCATCATACCCAATGCATACTTCTGACAAAATATGTTTAACCTCCTGTGGGATAGAGGTCAGAGACAACTGCTCATGTGGTAGCAGCCCTGCACCTGGAGCCCTGTGGGGCTGCACCAAAAAGGATGTTGAGATGGACTAGTTCAGTGAGCATTAGCAAAACAAGTCTCATACATCCCTTTGATAAGCTAGTGAGGGTGGGAAGGTCTGAGAAACCTCAAACTTCTCTGTGGCCTTCATTTCTCAGTGTCTCCATTTAAGTGCCCACACACACTACTACTGTCTGTCTTGTCTAATTTAGAGTGTAAATTCTTCAGGGCAGGGACTGTCTCTCATTGTTTGTTTGCATGGTGAGGTCCTGATCCTGATTGGCAGCTCTGAGTACACTACAAATCTATTTTAATATAACCCTAAATTGAAAATTCTGTATCTCGGAGCCTTAGGGAATGTGGGACTATATTCGGGGAAAGCAGAAGCTCTGAAAAAATACTGAAAGGTCATTGCAGACAATGTACTGAATATGAACTGTGAATGTGGAGCTGATGGCTAAGAGACAAGGCTAATTTAGCTCTTGGTCAAATTTAAACAGGACTATAGAGGCATCATTAACCATGCATTATTTTACTGGGGGAAGCTGGGGCTGGCATGAGTCTCCATTTCTCATATCTATTGATCTAAAAAGTTGTTGAGAAAATATAAAGGATATCAGAAAGAGATAAAAATCTTTTAAAGTCTTGAAACCTCACCAAACATCAGTTGCTTAAATGAGACATCCAAGTGAGAGTCATATTTGCCCTAGAATAGTTAAATAGCCACTGAGAGAGACAGACACCTTCAGTGTATATTTACACTTGAAGTTAGCTAAATTGTCTTCTGGAGGAGCCTCTACTGACTCAGTAGGATGCTCAGGCAAGTAGGTACAGGTAGTTGCCCAAGTTTGGTACCGTCTTCCCACCCCAAGAAAGAATAATTTTGATGCTGAGTGTATTTAGGTTATGGAAAGATGGTTAAGAGGAGACTTGCTGACACTGTATGCACCTACACAGGAAGACAGCTTTCAGTAGGATGGGCTCTTTCATCCCTCAGACAAAGGTATAACAAGATCCACTAACTGGAAGTCAAAGCCAAACAGATTCAAACTAAAGATAAGGTGCAAATTTTAGCAGGAAGAGTAATGAACTTTGGGAACAATTTACAATGGAGGTGTTATGTTTTCCATGACTTGAAGGATCTAAATCAAGACGTGGTGTCTCTCTAAAAGATATGCTGTAGTTTAGTCACTAGTCATAAAGTTACAGAAATTGCTAGGTGATATGTAGGTTACACTAGATGGTCATAAGAGCGCTGTCTAGTAATAAAATGCACTAATTTAAATAATGATACTATATATTCCATCATAAAAAATGGATGTTGTATATACAAAAACTGATGCAAGTGGACAAAGTACATGGCTTTCTCAGCACCCCAACAACAGGTATATATATTCATGCCTCCTAAAGACTGTTCATAGCCCAATCCGTCATTTCCTGAACTCATCATTTCTCAATGTGGAAGCCTCTCCATTCACATATATATACATACATTCATACATACATTCATACATACATTCATACATACATTCATACATACATCAGGGGTGCCTTTTGGAGTTCTTTATGATGTACATTTAGGCTCCTGGGAATGTTTTTTACAGAGTTGAGGTCCCTGAAGAAACTGCCTATTTCACAGAGGTGCTGTAATTCTTTTGGACTACACGCTCCACTCTTGATGCAGCCTATAAAGGTAAATAGTTTAGAAAGGGAAAGACTAAAGATGAGGAACATGGTTTCCTGAGCTTTTTCTAGCTGATATAGCTAAAAGAATCATAGGAATTACTTGCCATATTGTCCCCTTCTACTGCTGCAAGATCAGTAGCTGTAGATGGTTTTCATTGTACATTGTCATGGTTTAACCCCAAATGGCCACTCAGGTCCTTGTTCACACCCCAGCAGGGACAGGGGAGAGAATCAGAAGGGCAAAAGTGAGAAAATCCATGAGCTGAGATAAAGACAGCTTCATAGAGAAAGCAAAAGCTGTGCACACAAGCAAAATCAGCCAGGGAATTCATTCCCACTTCCCATGGGCAGAATGATCTTAAACCATCTCCAGAACAACAGGGCTCCATCGTATCATAAGAGTGACTTGGAAAGACAAATGCCATCATTTCAAATAGCCTTCCTTCCTTCTTTCCCTAGCTCCACATGATGAGTGGGGTGCCATATGGTCTGGGATAGCCCTTGGGTCAACTGGGGTCAGCTGTCCCAATTGCATCTGCTCCCAGCTCCTTGTGCACCCCCAACCCTCTCACTGGTAGGGTGGCGTGAGGAGCAGCAAAAGCCTTGCTCTGTGTGAGCACTGCTCAGCATTAACAGACCCACCCCTGTGTTATCAACACTTTCCAGCACAAATCCAAAACACAGTCATACCAACTACTTTGAAGAAAATTAACTCCATGCCAGCCAAACCCAGTACACCCAGGTGGTTGCAGAGAAACCTGAAATGTCCACTGTAGTTAAGAGAAGTTAATGTTTACTCTGGAAGGAACCTGTTCTGGGGTATTGCATGGTGTGCTGCTCAGCACTGAGGCTGTCAAAGTACATTTGTCTGTGAGATGAGGGACTAAACTTCATTTTGCTATGCATGCAGGACAGCTGTCAATCATACATGCCTGAAAGGTGTGCAAGGTGTTCAGACAGGAAGAAGCCAGTGCCTGCTACGAAATGAGAACAGGATTTCAAGTGCCAGGATACTCTGAATATTCATACTGCAGTTTTGGATTTGGTTTTGTTTTTTAAGAAAATGATGAATTTGAGGAAAATTGAGCAAATAATTGCTGTCTGTGACAGCTGCAATTAATGTGCTAATAAGGGAAGGTCTCTGAAGCTCTTCTTTTTCAGTAACTAAGAAATTTCAGATACTTACCCCACTGCTGCATGTTGTCAGTGATCAGTCTGTAGGAAAAATAGTTATTTGGGGAGCATAAACACTCTGAAATGAAAACTAAACCACAAAGAAAAGTTTCCTGACAATGCCTATTCTTAATCCAGAAGGACACTAAGGGAAGGAAGTTTGTAGGGTTAATTCACTAATCTGAATACCAGGAGATGTTGACTTCATGACAGTTTCTTAAGCACATCCATCTCACCTTGGTGAGACAAATCAACCTCTTTTTGCCCTCAGTTCCTGTGAATAGCACTTGTTTTCCTCTACTCTGTTTTGCCCTCTCTGTAGTCTAAGTTCAGTTGTGCTGTCCATCATTGCTCTAAGGTTGTGTATTACTTAGGCCTCTTCAATCTCAGATGTTGCACATGACAGCTATGAAAAATTATAGGAAAGGGTGCTGCCATCCATGCAAATGGAAACTTAAAGTCTACAACTAGAAGAAAATGAGCTTGGTTTTACATTCCTGGAAGGAAAAAAGCTTCTCTCCATGGAGACAGTGAAAACAATTAGCAGTCACCATCATTTTCATCTCTATATCACGAAAGTACTTTGTGAAGGCTGATAAGTACCATTAACCCCATTTTACAGATAGGTGGGAAACAGCATCATGCAGCTGCAAAGTGAGTTGCTCAAGGCCATAGAGTAACTCAGCAGAAGTTATGCAAATAGAAACCAGGTCTCCTGATGCCAAGCCTTATTCCTTGGCCCACACAGATTCTACACAAGAGACCTGACCTAATTCCAATATCTGTGAAAGTGGCATCTTCCTTTGCAGCAAGCCTTAGCAGGTATACGGAATGGATGAATGACCCTGCTTCTCCAGTGCTCACCATTCTTGTGCTATAATTGCTCTGCAGACATTTTTGTGAGCTTGACGAATGTTTTATTTACATGGAAATGTCTCAGCTAACACCCACAGTAAACGAAAAGCTGTAGTCAAAACGTTAGAGCATCTATTATCACACAAAGTGGGCTGAAAGATATGCCTGTGTCTGCTGTGAGTAGCCTTGTTCTATTAGCACTATGGTGCTTCACTGTCCACAGGAGAGACAAACCATGCACTTTCACATGATGGTGGCCATGATTTAAGTGTTCCCACACACCAAGACTGCTGATTTCTCTACTGTGTATTTGAAACCAATTTTGAGTTATTCTAGCAATCCAGTTTGCGAGTAGGACTCTGAGGAAGATACCCAATGGTGGGGTGGAGCACAGTAAATTATGTGTCTGGGTTTGGCTGTGGTTTGGAGGTGTTGCAAGTACTGGTGTGCTGGTTCCTGATGCAGACTTTGCTCTGCCAGAGACAAACTATGATCACTACAATAGTGGGCAGGGAGCTGAGAAGCTGCTTCTAGTCTTGGCTTTGCTCTCATGTCTGCATGAATCATAATTGGATCCACCCTCTTTAATTCAGGTGTTTCACTGAAGAGCCTGATTTCATGGTCTCAGGGCTCTTCTGCAATTGATAGATCCATAAGATATCAGGAGCTGCCTGGGTATGTGGACTGACAAAAGAAAACTCCATTACGTTCATAGTTAATCTGCTCCTTAGAGCTAATTGATTTGGTGCAATTCCAGTTTTCAATGTTTTACTTTTTGACTGCAGAGCGTAAGTTTACCAGGTGTATCTCACTAAATGTAAGGATCATCAACCAGTTTCAGAAGCTGAATACTCACAAACTAAGGTCACTGGGACTATGATCTTTGGAGGATTTCTCTGTGTTTTGCACATGTAAAATGGGTCTAATAATGTCATACCTAATTCAGTGGAGATCTGCATTATTATGGTATGTGCTGCATTACTGATCTATTTGTTCTACCCCAGATTTTATAGCCTGATTCATATTAACAACGTTTCTGTAGGATACCAGGGAGGCTAATGGTAGTGTGTTTACTGATGACCAATGCCACATATTTAAAGTGACCAAAGGACACTCAAAGTGTTTAGGATTAAAGGCATAGTGGTTTACTGCATTGGCAAATACCAGGAAGAAATGGATGCACAGAAAGCTGCTGCCAAAATACATGTCCATGATGGATGGAAAGTGCAATGGAATACTAAGTAAAATATTATCATTTGTTATTACTGCCACAGTGTAATGTGGCCATTTTTTATAACTGAAAATGTCATTTTTTAAATTCTTTTGCCTCCTTGCAACTTTGAGGAAGCTATAGCTAATCTGCTGGCTGTGAATCTGCGTCTGTGTACATACAAGTCTGTGTATGTATAAGTGCAAGTACTGATTTGTATGAAAGAATGCAATGGAAGCCTTTTATATTTAATGTAGGACATAAAGGGAGAGGCTGCTTTGTCAGCAGTCTGAAGTCTTTTGGAATTTGGCTTTTCAAGTCAATTTATAAACATATTTTCCAAGGCACAAAAAGCCCAAAAACATTGACAAATAAAGTATTACCTTGTCTTGATAGCCTGAGGTGGGGGTAAGGTGTGGGGATGGTCTAACATGATTTGGAAAAATATCCTACTAATGAGAAATGATCTATGGGACTCATTTATAGTCTGCCTGACTTTTATTTGTGGATTATGTTTTCCACTGACTAATACCTATTTGTTTCACTCCTTCTTATTTTAACATTATTAACACATCCAGTAACTGTGCCTATATTTCAGAAAATATCATCCTTTACAAAATTATAGTGCTTAAGAATATTTTAGCATTTTAATAGTGCAATATTTGAGTAATATAATTTACCTCAGTATCAAAATGGTCCCAGTATGGTCACAGATTTTGCTTACCAGTTATAAATGTGTGTGATGTGGAAGAACCTAAATTTGCCAGAAACAGGAGAGTGTGTACATAAAGGGACAAAGGGGAGATGAAAAGGAAACCACTGGGTCAATCTTCTCAATGCTTTAAATGGTTATACACTAATGTAAGCTGTATGGGGAATAAGCTAGAGGAATTGGGAATCTTAATACATAATTAGAATTATGTCTTAATTGGCTTAGCAGAGGTTTGCTAGGTTAATTCATGCGAGTGGAATATTGATGTACAAAGGTATGGCTTGTCCAGAGAGGACAGTGGAAAAGAGAGAAGATGAGGTTTATAGACCAAGGACATATCATTGGCTCTGAGAGACAGAATTCAGTGTGACACTTGCAGAAACTGCCTTGCTGAAATAGAAAGGAAGCAAACAGAGTGATGAGCTGGGCTGGTGTGAACAACCATCAGATAGGCAAGTGAGACAAACGCCTTGAATAGCTACCAGAATATTTCAAACCCCAGGGTTTGTTGTCTGTGGGGGCAGACTGACACCAAACTACGGTCCGAACAGAAACATTGCAAGACAAGCAAATTCTTTGGTTGCTTTGGTTGCCTTTTATGTCTAAAAATTGGGATGGTTGCTATGAAAAAAAAAAAAAAGTCTTTGTAGGTACTCTTCTAACCAATAGATAAAAATTGGTTGAGAAAATAAAATAGAAAGACACATAGAAGAGGATGAACACCCTGATTTCTTTGAAGATAGAGAGAAACACAGAATAACAAGAAAAAGGTATTTAGGAAAAGATATATTAATAAATCCAACTGATTGGTAGACGAGATCTCAGGGAAAGCAAATCTAGAGGGAAAGACTTCCAAAAAGCTGACTCAGACAGCTCTGGGGTTCAAATTATCATGTGAAAGATGTAGGAAGGTTTATAAGAGTTTGTCTGATGCATGATCATCTCCATTCTATGAAATTTAGGAAAGAATGAGAAAGAGAATGGAAGATATGTCACATCAATAGAAAATACTATAACTAGAAGCACACCGAAACAAAGACAAAATGCTCTGCAAAGGATTTACAGCAATATAAAAGCATATTGAATAAGTGCATTAGAAATAGGAAGAAGAGGAAGGGAAGAGCATGAAGAAGTAACCCAGCAAAACATGTTTATTTTTAGCTTCAGTCAGCTAATTTGTTCACCATGCGGTCCTGCAAACTGTTGTACTGGCGCAAATGAGCAGTAAGGCAAGGGAAAGAGGGATGGCAAAGGGAAAGAAGGAAGGAAAATTTAAAAAACTAAAGCAATTCTGTCACTAAAGGAAATGCAGGTGCAGCACCATTACTCAATGGACAAAGAAAGAACTTAATTGATGATGGGGTTGCCTTTTTTCCTTATTCTGCCCTAGAAAGATTAACTGTGATTGGATGACTAATAAATTCATACCAGGGTTGAAAGAGTGAGAAAAAAAAAGTGAAACAATGAAAGTATTGTAAGAAATTGTTTGGACCAGTTAGATGTTTTCAAATCAGCAGATTATATAATATAATATTTAAGAAATAGTGTTTTGCTAAGAGTTGCCCTTGATAATCTGGGGCTATGATAAAGTCCCAGTGTCAACCCTCTTCCTTGACTTCAGTAGGGCTCTGAGGCATCAGCCTTTTAACAAACCTGGACTTTAAATGAAGCTACAGTAGAAGCAGGTGTGCTAAAAGCATTTCCTGTTTGTGAAAAGAAGTTCCACATGAAGGTTGGCAGTGGTCAGTTTTTGGTCTGATTCTGTTCAGTGTTTCACTGAGGATTGTGAGGATGAAATAAGTGCCATTTCTTAGTACTGTAGTTCACACCTAACAAGGAGAGCTTGCAAACAGGTAGAAACATGCTATGTTTGTAGAATTCAAATTCATCTTTTTAGATACTCTTAAGATACTTCTGCCTATCTGTGTCTGTGAAAAACATCAAGTTTGGATCTAAACTTGCTACTCTATAATATAATGAAAAAAAAAGAATAATCATGTTGAGATCATGGTGGAGGAAAAGCTGGACATGACACAGCAACGTGCCTTCAGATCCCAGAAAATCAATAGTACCTTGGATTGTGTCAAAAGAAGCATGATTAGCCAGGCAAGGGAGGTGACTGTATCCTGTGCTCTGGTGAGACCCCACCTGGAATATTGCATCCAGCTCTAGGGCCCCCAACATTAGAAGGATATGGACCTGCTGGAGCAAGTGCAGAAAATGCCACAAAGAGGCTCAGAGGGCTGGAGCACCTCTTCTACAGAGACAGGCTGAGAGAGTTAAGGTTGTGCAGCCTGGAAAAAAGCTCTGGGGAGACCTTAGAGCCTCTTCCAAAACTTAGAGGGCTCTTATAAGAGGATGAGGACAAATGTTTAGCAGGGCCTGTAGCAATAGGACAAAGTGTAGTGGTTTTAATGTAAAGGAAAGTAGATTTAGATTAGCTATAAGGAAGAAATACTTTGCTGCGAGGGTGATGAAGCACCCAGGTTGGCACAGGTTGCCTAGGTAGGTGGTAGATGTACCATCTCTAGAAACAAGCATTCTGTATCACACTTCAATTTGACTTGTTCATTTCTAAGTCCATTACAAAAGAGATAAGTATTACTGAGTATGGACAGAACAGAGCACCCTACTAAAAAAGCAAAGCTGGATTAAAGAGGCCTGCACCAAAATGCAGGACTCTTAAATCCTAAAATACTTGAATACACCCCTGCTTCTGCCAGGATAAAATATCTCTCAGAATAATTGCTTGTTGGATTTATCTCAGGGAGGAAAGGCTCATCTAGCACATCCTGAGTCTGCAAAACTGCCTAAGAAATGGTGCGTGTTTTCTGGTACATGCTGCTTTCAGGAGGATCCCTGAATAATATCCAAACTATCCTTCATGAAGTACTTGGCAAATATGGTTCCAAACCTGACAAGAAGCCAAAAATTAAGATTTTTTTTTTTCTTTTTTCCATCATGCTGTGCTCTGCTGCTTTGCTCTGGTGATTTGAGCCAAATGACTTGATCTGTTTTCTGATGATAAAGTTTGCCTAGCTCTCTGAGTAGCTGTAGAGTGGGGGATGATGGGAGAGGGGAGGGAGTGATTGTAAAGGTGAACAGCTCTGCATTGCACAGCAGCCAAGACTAGTTGAAATTCACAGTCATTGAGCTAGGCAGTGCAGGAGTCACCTGGCAAGTGCATTATGGTGTGGAGTCCTTTATGTCCAAAGCACATATGCCCCCATTCACAGCAGTTAACAGGCAGGCATCCACAGCCCTGCCTATCATGGGCAGTGAGCAGTGTGCAAATGCAACCTTCCTCAAGCCAACCTGGCTTGCCAACACCTATGCAAACAGCATTTCTGAAAGGCCAATGCCCCTCTGTGCCTATACACAATCTGGCTGTCCAGCTGAAAAAGCCAAAACGTTTCTGGGAGAATATTTACATCTGCAAGGGTAACCACTGAGGCTCTTGTTAAGGCTCATGGAAAAGGATGAACTGTTGAAAGGGAGGGGAGACTCATTGAAAGGCAGTTATGGCCGGAAAGGTCATGTCCTCGCGTGTACACCTGCTTATCTTTGTATATTTGTGGGTGATGTCACTTATCATGAGCAAAGGAGGAGCAAGAGACAGATATCTATGAATATAACTACCTTCTATAGAAGACTAGGAGCAGAAGGACCTGGCTAACTGCCAAACAATTGATCCTCAGGTAATTTCTAGACCAGTTTTAACAAAAGACTTCCACAAAGCAAAAAATCTTGAGTCTGAGTGAATTTCTATATATCTGATATAGATCTGACTCTCTAAACCATAGCACTCTTGGCCCTCCTTAAAGCTCTGTTTTCAATGTTGCAGAAGCAGAGTAACACACTGCTCCTGTGAGACTGCTGCAAATCCCAGAAGCTGGCAGATTTCACAGCACAGTGTAAGATTTCTGTTGGGTTTTTTCTGAAGTTTTGGCCTATGATTAATTGGTTTAATTTTTTTTTTGTAAAGTTCAATTTCTGCTTTACAGGCACCATTAGTATTTGAGTGTCTGCTTCTGTGGTGATGGATGCCAGGTAGAGTTGGGTGAGTTTGGAAATGGTTTTCCTGTTCCTACAAAACTGTTCAGGTTTAAAAAAAAAAAAATTAATCTAAAGTCAAACTGAACCATCTGAAGCAGTGAGGGAAAGGCAGGAAGGGAGGGGAAAGAACATGTATGTGCTATGTAATTAGTAATTATTTGGTTCAGAAAAGCCACTGTGGACATCAGGATTTTCCTGTGTCTCCCTGAGGCATGCCTCTCTCCCTCATCTTCATGTGCCCAAGCACTTTGGGTGAATAAATGCATGTTTATTGGAGGAAGGACTTCAATGTGCAGATTTCTCACATCCCAAATTAGATTTTAAGCATGGAACTAAAGAGCTTGTCTCTTTTCTGGCCAAATGATTATTTTGTTATTTATACAGCTGCTAGAGGACTTGCTGGTCATCAAATAGCCAGGCATTTTTGAGTGAGTGACTTTCTGCTTTGCAACCACATAGCTGCATCCAGAAACCTTTTTTATCGCAAAGGTCTAGGCTGAAGTAGATATGTCTTTTCTGTTACTGGCACTAGTTTCAGCAAACCAATACTTTCACATGAAAGACAGGAAAGCAGATTTCATTAAAAATTGCAGGCCAGCAGTTTTGCTAAGCAGCTGCTCCCATTCAAATCCATGGCCACCATGGTTTTGAATGTCAATGTTATAATGTGGATTATCTGCAAATACTACGAACATACACAGAGATCCCAATATCCAAATCTAGTTGCTCTGAGGCAATTGAGAATTGCTGATCTAGAAAAACCTGAAGTGGATTGTATGTGGCAGGCCTCTTGTTTGGCCCAGCTAGGTCTGTGAGCTAAACCCTGTTCACAGAAGAGAAAAACATTTACTCTTTAACTGAGAAAAGTGATTTGAGATTGTCACATCTCATAATTGTCTAGAATCTTCAAGTAGCAAGATGGCCGGGTAAAAATATATTTTATTTTAAGTACATTGGGGTGCTCCAATAATAAAATGTTAAAAATGCAGGATGGCAGACATTTCGAGGGGAGTTTTCAGAAAGGAGAACTGAGGACTGTCATTCACATCCAAGCTAAGTTCTTTTTTCTGTCCAAAACCACATGATCTGAACTGCAGTGGAATTGCTCATTATTTATCTATTTATTTACTTCTCATGGGATTCTCAAAGCTTTTATTTTCACAAGATGATTGACTTAGCACAGTTGACTGCAAAGTTCTGACTGCAGAGTCTTTGCATTGCATTAGCACCTAGAGGCATCAGTTGAGATCAGGACCGTATGTGCATACAAGGCTATAGTGACAGGCAAAGCTTTTCTGATGAGCCTATGATTTATTTCAGCCAAAAATGCAAGAACATGTTTTGATACTACTTTTTAAGGTGAGGAAATAGCAGGCCCAAGGTCACGCAGAAAGACATCAGTATAGACAGAAATCAAATCAAGGTTTCTGTAGTTAACTTAGCAGAAAAGTTTGTTTGTTTTTTTTTTTATTTCTGATTCATCAATAAGCAGAAAAATATAGATAGAAAAGTCCAGATGGAAAAACCCTTTCCCCTTCCCTTCCCTTCCCTTCCCTTCCCTTCCCTTCCCTTCCCTTCCCTTCCCTTCCCTTCCCTTCCC
>CM031857.1:31632083-31671544 GCA_018697195.1 Certhia americana | reverse complement strand
CCTTCCCAAACCTTCCCTTCCCAAACCTTCCCAAACCTTCCATTCCCAAACCTTCCCCTTCCCTTTCCCTTTCCCTTTCACCTTCCCCTTCCCCTTTAAAAAAAGTCACTTTTTTGCTATGTCTTTTTTTTCACTGGTAAAGCTATATTTGAAAATGAAGATAAAACACATACAAAATATTTTTGGCATATAAAAATTATTTCAGATGGTCTTAAGGCTATATTTTCTCAGGACATGATAAGGAAAACATAGCAGCCACTTAATTTGATTAAAAATAATTAGACTCATAAGTGTAAACATGTTTCATATCATGAGGTGTAGGAAGACCTAAGCACTCTGATTTAAAATACCAATAGCTGTGCAAATTACAGAGCCTTTCATGGGGTTCATTGAGTCCTTAATCACACAAACTCCCAGGGTTTTAAGAGTCATTCAGTCTGGAAAAACAAAGCGGAGTCTGAAGGACAGAGATTTCCCTGGTAAACATCTCTTAAACTCTCTTTACTTCATAACAAGAAGGTCACCAAACCAAATCAGGAGATAGAGACATGGGGACAAGATTTTGCCCAAGGAGTTTAAGGAATTTTAAGATAGCTGTTGCGAAGGAAACATGCAACAAATCCAGGGAAAATTACCTGAGACTTAGACTTTTAAAACAAGTTGTGTAACTTCAGGCAAGGAAAGAGTCAATTTTTTTTGCTGTTGATATCACTGAGAGGCAGAATTTTATGTTATGGTTCCCAATGTTTATTCATTTTCATCCAAGTCTCAGGTCCACTTGGGATGTTTTGTGGAAGGGAGCTCTCATCTGCTTCAAGAAGAGGAAGGAGCTAACAGAATAAAAGTACAACCAAGAGTAAAAGTATGAATTTGAGGGGAGATGGTGCAGGAGTAAACCTAGTTACAGGAAAAAGTTGGGCATGGCCAGTATCTGTGCAGGAACAGCCTCAAGGAAATAAAGGAATTGACCCATGGGATATGACAGGACCTGAGGATGGGCAGCTGAGAACACACAAGGCAAATGTGTGGATCCAAGGGCTCAAGGTGGATATCAGGAGTAGTAATTTTAATCTTCAGAAGTCTAGCAAGCCTGCAAGTGATGTCTGTGTTCCTTACCCTTTCTGCTCGTCTACCCATGTAGGGATAGTGTCTTAGGTGACAATACTGCTTCCTGTAACAGGGACGGTCAAGGATCAAATAAGTCAGGAAATGACAGCTATCCCAAGAGGTTCTCCACGGTTTGCACCTTTATTCCTAATCCTGCTTTATGGTAAAGCCACACCTTTAGTAAAGACCCAGCTGAGTACACATTGACTTTGAAATTACAGTACAGGCCAGTGAAAAAAATATCCCTGGACTCACTACAGACTTGGTCTAGGGCCTTGAGAAGTCTCCTGACCCCTCCATGCCTCTGTTGACCCATTTATAAATTAAAGTACAGTAATATTTATATCTCTGATGAGGTGATGTCATGAAGTAGAATTAATGAATATATATCAATTCTCCTGACATCCTGAGAGTACAAACTTGGTGACTAGCTTTCTCTCTGGGTTCCTGAAGCCTTATGCAGTTGCTCTGCAGGCCCATCTGTTTATCAGTTCCCTTACTAAAACCTGAGATCATTTTTGAATTAGTCATGTTGAACAAGAACTAGATATCTCCAAGAAAACATAATGAGGTACTGATAAGTTTCATGAAAATTAATGAGAAAGTGGGAGGAAAAGACTGAAATTAATACTCTCCAAATCTCCAAATCTGGGAGCAACCCTTGGTCAGATAAATTATGATGGGACATTTTTCCACATGGTCTGACCCTGCACAATCAGCCTGCATGTAGTGACCACCAGTTACCACATGTACATTTTGGAACCAGTGACAGCACTTGATGCCTTTTGACAGCTGGTAATTGCTAGAGTTAGAAGAGAGCCTGGAGGCATGGAGGGTACCGAGGGAAAAAGATTATCTACAGGATATCTGCAGGCTTTGGAAGTGGGAGCTGAGATCATAGTGGAAAAAAGAAAGGAAAAGAAAGGAAAGAGAATGAGGTACTATGGTGGAGGAGGGCTATAGATAGCACAGAGCAGGAACTCCAAGATTTGAAAGCTTTTTTAGCTCCCCACTTGCAGAAATATTTGTTAATTGTTATTGGAACATCTGTTTACTGTTTTCAATGTCTGATTTCAAGAATTTACCAAATGACAGGAAATAAAAGAGAATGTCAAATAATTTACTTTTGTGACAACCAAAATTTATTTCTAAAAACAGTCACTAATAAGGAAAGCCCCAGAAAGTCATTTCAAAAATGTGTATCTAAGTCAAGGGCCCGAAATATAGTAATAAAATTGACTTCATCTTTGATACTGATATTCTACAGACAGCCTTGAAAACCTGTTCTAGAATAAATCTGAAAAACTCAATAGCTGCTGTCAATTTTACAAGGAATCAAGCCATTGTAGTCGTGGGATCAGGTGCTGCTCTTGCTTTGACAAGGAAAGATTTGGGATGTCAAACATTCTGCATGATGCAATGCATATCACATGCTCAAGCGATGTTCAATCAGTAAGGAAAGATTTTAGCCAGAAGCTTTATAACTCTATACCTCCCTTGGTATGGTGATAAAAAAGACCAGCATTGATGCTGCCTTCTAGTGAGTCTACTCGTCTCTACATAAGAAGTGTTTGGTGTGAAAGTTGAATAGTACAAGAGATGAAGCTAGATAGTAGTAGCGGCTGGATGGCAATGTTTAGCTTCATAATCATAACTGGTGTCTTTGTCCAAGATCACCATTGGAAAAGAATTTGTATGTGTGTGGTCCTATAAATATTTTTCAATTATTATTAAATGTATAAATGAATTCTTAATGTGCATAATTGTCATATGCCGAATCTGGCAGAGAGGGGATAACAAGTCAAAACTACCAAACCAACTGAGCTACTAGGAAGCTTGCTATGATGATCAGATATCACAGATTAAATTGAATTTAGATAATCTAAACACCTATGAAGAGTTGGGTCCCCTATGCTTTGTTCATACACCTTTGTTCATTGCCTGATTCTAATGCTATTCCTACTGTCTCTCAGCTCTTTTTACTTTTTCACACAAATTTTCCCAACCTCTCCTGATCAAGAGAAATTTCTGAGAACGTCACCAAAAGAACAGAGATGTTCAGAGACATCCTCTGTCTGGAATTTCTCTTCTTCAAACCTTTTAACCCCCTCAGCATGCCCAGGAAAACACTCACTTCTACAGTACCCTACATTCTAGTCAAGAACAGGCTCTGCTTTCCTGATCATCCCTCAGTTAAGATCTACACAAGCCCTCTATTTGCATGGGCAAGTGCAAGGGCAGCTTTTTGCACAGATATTTCCATTCAGCCCTGCCAAGAAATTCAGCACTGCCATGCCCTGGAGGGATCTACATAGGAACTTTCGTGTCATCGGGTCTTTCACATCTAAAAGCATTTCTATGCAGAAAAAAACTGAGGTGAACTGCTGGAGTAGTCTGGAGGAGTTTCCTCTCACAGTGCTTATATGCTCTTTCTTTTGAAGAGGCAACTTCCAGGACTATCATTCTAAGAAATTTATAACATAGTAATTAAAAGAAAAATGGGGAAAACCAGTAAATCAGCTGCAAATACAATCCAAGGAGGTAAATTGGACTGTTTAAAATAATTGACCAATGAGTTTATCTTGAAATCCTGTGTGCAGAGAATGTATGTGTGGATGCATATGTGCATTTGTGTACATATCTGTACATACCTATGCACAAATATATAGAAGTTCTCAGGAGTGAATACATTATTTTTACATTGTCTATCAAGACTAGCTTTACTTTTGTATATTTAAGCTAAGTTTTTTAAGTTCATGAATCCAAGACACTCTCAGAAATATCTGCATATGAACTTGAGCCAAGTCCTAAGGGAGACTTGCATGGCATTTGCACACCCTGTTGACATTTAGAACAAAAGTCAAGCCCTGAAAACATAACAAAATTATGGGCTAGCTCTCTTTTCGATGCCTGCATAAATTAGCAAGACTGTCATTCTTGTCATTTAACACTACAGCTGCACCAGCATAGAAATCCACATTAACAGCACTGACCAGTGGGTCACTGAACCTTGAGAACAGGGAAGAGACTTTGTAATGGGCTGCAGTGACTTTCCTTTAGAAATCTTAGCAGAGCTGCTGCAGTTACCATGCATTATGGACGTTTCAACCGGGAATCAGCAGTAATGGAAGAAAAGAAAATTTGCTGAACTGTTCTTCTGTGTAGGAGTACATATTTTCCCTTATTTTTACTAAAGGATCAAACTCTTCTTGGAGTTCTAGATCTCTGCCAAATAAGGAATGCATTCTTCTAGCAATCTTAGCTCTGATATAGTATTTAATAGGTATATTCCTGATTTTAGTGGACACAGAGAGCTTGCACCAGGCAGAGAGCCTGGTTAACAGTGTTTCCTTCTTTCTGGAATTCTCCTCCAAATTCAGTGTAGACGATCTGGCAAGCTTTGAAAGCGTTGTAGCTTAAATAGGGGAGCCTGAGATTTTCAGCATCCTTGGTTTAAAAATGTGCTTCTGAAAGGGCTTGGCTCCAGCTCCTTTAGTTGCCCAAATTATATTTATAGTCACACTTGGCATCTACCTGACACAAATCTCAAGGCAGTTTTACAAATCACTGGTCTCCTCAGTTTACAAAGAAGTTAAGACTTGAGTTCTCAGTAGCAGTTGTCCAGACTCCTGATCTGAAGAGTTATGCTCTGAACCGCTGTGTCCCTGCAATATTAGAAACTATATAGTCTGTAGCAAAACTAAACAAAGCTATCTTGGATTCAGTCTCAATATCACTGTGGTAGGTCTGAAGGAAAAAAAGAAGTATAAATATAAATGCGAGCTAGTGATCCTATGGTTAGAGTGTCAGTAAGGACATTTTAATGCTATATATAGAGAAAGTGTATATATAGTATTAAGGAGATGAGTATATTTTAGCTTCAGTCAATGCATAAAGCTGTCTGAGTGTAATAATAATTCTCAGCTGGGTCTACCTCTGCATAGACTGCTTACAAATCACTGCAAACATTTGTACAGAGCAAAGCACAAGACACTGATGAATAGAAAAAAGCTGGAGAGAGAGAGCCCTGTCCTTCGCAGGGACACTCTGAAGAGAACCTTACACCTATTACAATGTAAAACCAAAATCCATAAGGTTGGTGAAGTAATATAGCTTCATAATTAGCTCCATAATATTTATTGTAGTTTGAGGTCTGACAGTGCTTTATAAAGCTGATGGTCAAATGCTGCCATTCTTCTGAAAACACACTTACAGTGGGAAAACATTTTGTGTTAAGTATTTTAACAAAATTGGCCTTCTTTCTAACACAGGACAGCATGGACCTGTGAAAGGTTCAGAAAACATTTAATTAATTAACTTTTATGGATGAGGAAGGTTCAGCAGTGCATTGTCTAAGGACTCAAACTTCACTTTGTCACTTTGTGTTCAGAGCCCTGTGAGAGCTGTAGAAAGAGTCCATGGAGGCTGGAGTACCACTGAGATTGTGCATTAACAGTTACAGTTACAGACAGTAACAGTTACAGACCAGAACAGTTTTCACTTGTCACTAAATCACACACACTATCTAGTTTAGTATTGCACCTTTACAAAGACATATTACATATTTTTTTTTTGATTTTGTTGTTATTTGTTTTGATTTTTTGATTTTATTATTTTATTTTATCTTCAACTTAAGGGAAAAAAAAAAAAACATTTTTGGAAACAAAATTAAGGTCAGTGTTTCCTCCCTCATCAGCCTCATGTCCCCATTCTTTTCCCAGCAGGCTGATAGACTGGCAGTAGCCCTGCCAAACTACTCTGTCCTCAGCCATATGTGACAATCCCTGGAAACCTCTTGGTCCAGGTCTTGGTTTGCCTCAGGTCTCTCCCTCCATCACTGTCCTTTCTCAAGCTCACCCTACTACAGGTAGATCCTCTAATGAGAGGCAAAAGTATTTTCCTTTTCATCTCCTTTGCACAGGAAATCACCCTCAAAGTGTATTCCCTTTCTATTTTGCTTATGTGTCTGATTTTTTTCAAAGGAGAGTGGCAATGAGAGAGAATGCTTGAAAAAGTAGGATGGAAATAATTTTAAAAGTCAGTTAGAGAGATTTATGTTAATCATGTCCAGTACCATGCCCTACCTGCAGGGACATTCATTGCCAGAGTACTTCATACAGGTGGAGATAATCAGGAATATTAGACAGAAATCTAGGAATTAATGCATCACTAGTATTACCAATATGCTCATTCATTTAGTTATCTTTCCTTGCTTGAAGTAAGGAAATCAGAATTGTCTTATCAGAAGAAAGAAAGACAGAAGAATATCTGTTGTTTCCTATTTATATAGGGAGAGGTCCTTTTAATATACATCTAAAACATTCTGGTTACATCTTTCTCTGTCTTTTTATTTTTCCCTTGATTTCCTTTGTGTTTTCCTTTTCCCCTATTGCTTGTCTTTTTTTTTTTCTTTTTCCTTTTCCTTTCCATCTTTTTCTCCTCTTCTTTCTTTTTTTTCTTCTTCTTTGTGTGTTTATTTCTTTATTATTTCTTTTGTTTGTTTGTTTTTAAAAATGAATAAAGAAGTGATTATGGAGGTAGTCATTGATTTGGTACAAAAGTTGAAACCTAATTTTTCACACTTCCAAAGAGATTAAAATCTCAAAGACATGAGTGGCCACTACAGGCTAACCTCAGTTCTGTAATGTCTTCTGCTTTAGTGCAGTTGCATATGGGATAAATTTAGTAATTATTTGACAGTGGGAGCTAATAACCCATATTTTTTGTTTTACACAACAGTCATAATGAAATTTCTTAAAATTCAAGTGTTAGGCGTTTAACTGGAGGGACAGTACTTAGATCATGTTCTTCCCTAATTTTTCCACTTATATTTGGTAACCTTTGTACGACAGCTCCTGCCTGTGTCACAGGTCTTTAGGAAGAATTCTGCCTTGACATCTAGGAATATCTTGATATACAATGGTTTTAGTCTCTCTCAGCTGTCTTTTTCCATAATCGTAGCAAGACCTGTCCTACTAGTTTAACCCTTTAGTCCCTGTAGAATTTCTAAAATGCTGTCAACAGCTTGAAGTGCTCAATAGCACCTATCTGATGCAAAGTTAAATGCCAAAGTAGATACACACATAAGATGCAGAAAACTTTTCTTTTCTTTTTTTTTTTTTTTTTTTTTTTAATTTACACCTTTATTTGGCAGCTTATTTAACAATAGTAAGCTCCTGTTTGCAGCAAGGATCTCTGTTGGCATAGATGGGTGTCATCATCCAGTCTGTCAGGCCTTGCTATCCCTTTTCCCTTATAAATAAATAAATAAGTAGTGAAATGATGGAATCTCTCCATATTTACTCATTCCCTGTTTTTCTTGCGGAAGAGGTATTTGTTGATTTGTTTTACTGAGGTTGGATTTACAACTAAGATTCAATATGAATCACAGAGCAAAATTGTTTTAACAAAGGTGTGATTGAAGAGGTAGCATGATCTACCGTGCCATTGGGATGGCAGGAAAGCTAGAAGTAATACACATCTTTTACAAAATTAGTTTATCTGAGGAAAATGGTAGGTAAACAAGAATATTTCTTGCACAAAACATAAACTTGACTTCTTTTTTTTCATGTTCTAATGGACAGTAACTTTGTAATAAATATAGTGCTTTCTTCTTGCACTGTAAATTGTTGTGTAACATGTTTGTGTCTTCCTGCAGTGGCACTCTGTTTTAAAAAAAAAATTATAGGAATTAGTGTATTGATGGCAAAGAGCTAATAGATTGTGATTCCTCTTTTAAGAGCTCTCATGAGTGGATAATGACAAGGTTGATATCAGCAAAATGGCAGAGTATCAAAACACCCCTGGCTCTCCAGGATTTTTACACTCCCTTGTACTCCTAAAGCCTGTGGCATTCAGTGGCCTTACAGGAGTGGTGATCGTAGAATAATCACAGAATGGTTTGGGAAAGGGACCATAAAGATCGTCTTATTTCAACCTCTCTCATGGGCAGGGAATCTTCCACTAGACATGGTTGCTCAAAGCCCCATCCAACCTGATCTTGTTGGGACTGGTCCAGCTGGGGCTGGTCCCACAAGGCTACTGGAGAATGTCATTAGGATATATCTAAGGGAAAACATTAAACATTAGGAAATGCTCTGCATACTCGAGAGAGAAAAGATTCATTTCCATCTGACCTATCCATTTCTATAGCCTATAGTTGACCTTGGGCATAAAACCACTGATGTTCACAATCTCTAAGTAAGGGATTAGATGGGGAGACCTATTAATTACACAGTATTACACTAGATCTTGTGTAGAGGTGAACAGAGAAGACAGCTTGCAGACAGGATCTTTTTCTCTCCACTAATTCACTCAGTCCTCCACATTCCCTTGACCTGTGATCTTACATAAGCTCCAAAACAAACTTGATCAGTGCTTGGTTATATGGACACATTATATATTAAACAACCCCAAAGCACTCCCTAGCTGGTGCTGCACAGTGTTGGAGGTGGGGGAGGCTGTGCGTGGCTGTGCAAAGCTGTGAGCAATCAGACAGTTCATTCTTCTTTCAAGAAGTGTTACATGTCCAGGCTGTGGTATTCTGGCTCCTTTCAAAATGTGTCAGCTTAAACAATCTCTGCAAAACACGTCCCTTTCCTCTCATCCTGTTTTTCCTCTGTGCTGGAAGAGCTGCTGTGTTCCACCCCCCAGTCAGCACTGAGACTTTTGTATAAATGAAAGTTACTGAAAGGAGTTGTGGCCACTTCATTATCACTGCTGTGCCAGATGACAGGGGTTGGAGCATTTTTAGTACCTATGGAAATATTGTAGGATGGAGGGAGGCAGGTAACAGTCTGAGCTGCCTCCAGCAGAGGGAAGCGGTACACACACGCTTCCCAGCGTGCTCCATGCTGCCGCTGTGCAGAGCAGACAGCAGAAATGTCAGGTCTGGTGTCTGCAGAGCTGAAATTTCTCCCCCCTCCCACCCCGCCTCATTCGCCGTGCCAACACAAATGCCTGATTTAATCCCCTTTGGTTCTTTGTCGCATTGACCTTACCCTCGATTTCCCCCAGACCTTACCCTCGATTCCCCCCAGACCTCGATTTCTCCCATCCGACTCTCAGTAACACCTCCCCCTGCAATGAGACTTTACATGAGACCTTGGATTTTAAAGCCCAGAGTTACTGTTGGGAAATAGAGGAGCAGCTAGGGCTCCAAAAGCAGTCTTGATTTTAAGTGTAAGGTTTTATTATTATATTCCAGAGGCAATTTTAAACCAGGATGCCTTTTCCTGAAACTCATCTAGTAGATACGGCAGAGAAACTTGTCTTGGGCTCTTGCAGGTGGTCCCAGTGCTGCCTACAGTGAACCCACACACAGATGCACACTTGGATCCCTGCACACCAACACACAGCTGGAGGCTGCTCAGGCACAGTTTCCACTCTTCTTTTGCTTGTCACACATCTTTCTGTCACTGGGTCCCTTTTTGGACAAACACACACACCCCCCTACACAAGCTGAACAGAAATGCACTGATATTTCATATGGAAGAAATTGACGAATTCTCCTTGACAGTTTTACAAGTTTTACATTTTGAAAATACATGTGACTCCTCTCTCATCTTCTCTGCCTTTGGAAAAAGCAAAAGCCTGCTGGAGATTAATTCATGGGGAAGATAATGTCCTTTACCTACACTTCCTTGAACTGCCTTAATACTGTTTGCAAAGCAACCAGATGACTTTGTCTCATCCTCACCTCATCTAGAGCTGCAGGGAGGCAAGTTTTGCCTCCAGCTTTCAACCTTTTGATGCCGGGATTTTCCATGCTGAGATACAGTAGGTGGGTAACAAGAAGATCCTATTAAAGTGAAATGAAGTAGCAAAAGGATTGTCAGCTGAGCAAATAAGAAATATATATTACCTATCCATCCTTCTCTGCATTCCTTCCTGCTCACTGAGAAAGAAAGAAGAAAAAAAAAGGTGGTAAAAGGAGGGAGAGCAACAGAGAGCAATAGCAGCAGTGACAATGTCTTGATTTTATAAGCAGAAAAATAATCATTGCTGCTAAAGACACAGCTCCTTTAATGAAGAGGCTGCTGCAATATCATTGCAACAACTAGCAACTCGCATGTTAGATTACAACAGGTTGAGCCAGTGCATGCTCCCCTGTGCCACACTCTGAAAAAAAAAAATCAAATGTCTGTACCTGAGGCTCCTTCATTTCCCACGCAGAGCTCTCCTTTAATGCAGGCTTTTCATGGCACCTTTCTTTGCTGAGAAGGGGCTGACAATGGTTTATTTACCTACTTACCTGTCCTTGAGCTATGTGGCTTTTCTTTGAATAAATTAAAATGGCTGTTTCAAGTGATGCTTTCAGCCTCTTGAGTCTGGATCTAATTCTCAGAAGAGTTTTTGCTTAAAACCTGTTTTTCAAGTTTTCAACCAAGTACTGACTGTCTGTGAGATGCAGCTCTCTGAAAAGACCCTGGTGCCTATGGGTAAGGAAAAATATCCTATCTGGCTACCTTGCCTGCTTTTAGGTTTCCTGTATACTTATGATAGACTAAAAGTGGAATGAAGGCTTGCTAAAACATGCCCTTGGTTTTTTTCAGTTAATTGCCTTGCTTGTTTGCTGCTTGTGACTCTGGGACCAGATTTTCAGCTGCTGAGAGTTTCTTTAAATCCACTGCTAGGAGATAGGTTTATTTTTTAATGCTATAATAGCATTTTTAATATTCCTGAGTGAATATACACATTAGCTCTGCTTTGTGTGACTGATTCTTCTTACAAGAAATGGTGGTAAATACTTGAAAAACTGTCATAGTTAGGAAGTTTGATTTTAGCCTACAAAGCAGAGGAAAATCTTGATTTCAATTTTTGGCAAAGGGTGTTTTTGTCATGTATTCTCTATGATCTCAGCAGCAACAAAATTTCAGGGGCCAAATGCTCATTTGTATGAGCTGACTTATCTCTGAGGCAGGGAATTTTATGGTTCATCAGAGGAGCTGTCTGTTGTCATGGACATGGGGTGATTTTTTTTTCCCCTTGGGTGCCTAGGAGAAGAAATTTAAAAAAATAAACCAGGGAGACATAGAAAAACATGCCCAAATATGAAGAAAAGATGCCTTTTCTTTTTAGTACACTGCAGAAAGTTCTAAAGATGATGTCCCAGGCACATTAAAACATAAAATGTATTAAATTGGGCACACAGCTGGACTAAGCCGTTGTTTCTCTGTTGTTTGGTTTTTTCCTCTGCATTACCACTGTATTCAAGCATATCGTGTTTTTACATGTGCATAATTCTTGTAGAGTAGCAAGAGAGGAAACCATAAGGGTTGCAGAGACCAAGAAAACAGAGGTCCCTTTCATTGCTGGAGCTGTCATCAGGATCAGGGTGCAATATACACCATCAGAGTTCTCAGTGATGCTCAGGTCAGAAGTGAAGAGAAATACTCCATCTCAGGCCCTTCTCTGGAAATATTAGCTCACTATTTACTACCGTGAGCAGCTAGAACTAATACACCATGCTGGGCTCTTCAAAATGGTCTCTGATTAGATATCTGCATGCCTCAATCCAAATGAATTCAGGATAATTCTGTTGCAGGTCTGATGCATCTGAAATCAGAATTTGGACCTAAATAGAATAGTTGTTATTAAATTATTATTATCATCACTGCTATTATCTCTATGTAAACAAAATACCACATACCATGACGAAACTGCTTTTATCTCTCTTTAGAATGCTCCAAATCCTGTAATCTAATTGTTACACATCCTTGCTCAAAAGAAAGGCTCAAATATTAGCTTAAGGTTGTAATAGTAATTAGCACTGCAGAAGCTTAAGCTATCTGTGTAGATCACAGGGTTTGCTTACCACATACTTTATCAGTGGGTTAGCTCGGGCACCTTATCATCTGACACTAGGAATCCTAAGTTCAGCTGACTTTTTAGGAGTCTTTCTGTTCTGAACGTTTGTTCTTTATCTCTTAGGCTATAGTTGAATATGCATCAAACACAGAAAGGAATGTAGGGGGTGAGGGAGCAGAGGAATGGGGAAAACCAAGTGTTCTGGCAGTGAAATGGTACTAAATAATACCAAAATATACTTGAAAGAGGAGTGGCAGTAGGATCTGTTTAACTGATGGTAGAACCAAGCCAGAAGTAGGGCTTCATTCTCCACTGACAGAGCAAGGGTAGTAATTCACAGCATCTGTCAGCTGAACACAGGGGTGAGTAGAGCAACTCTGCTGCCATGTACACCAGGGAAATTTCAGCACCAGAGGTTTGGAGACTGGATGCTCTGGCTTTGATATTGTGGCAAATTTACTGTATGCCTTTACTGAGAGAATTTTAAATTGGACTTTTGAAATGCAATCCAGTTTGTCTTCTGGTGTCTCTGTTTATTAGCTGTGGAGAGGGAATGATAAGGCTCATTCTGTAAGCTGTTTTCTGCTCCTGTCCTCTTTTTTTTTGCTTCTTCCTTAATTGCAACCATCTGAAACGAGGTATAGAATTATAAGGACCCTTACTTTTAACAGACTGGTTGTTTTTAAGTTCTAAAGATAAAAGCGAATGAACGTCCTCAGTCAATATATTAAGTCAAACCCTGTCCTTCAAGGGTAAACATTCAAGTCACTCTATTAACATCTTAAATCATATATTCCTCCCCACAAAATCACACCCTCCAACTTTTTATTTTTCTTCTCCCCTTCAGTAACACCATTTTCTCTTTGACCACAGCCCTTGCCATGTCTTCTTTTCCATCTTTGTCTATCCTTGTGCATACCTACCCCCTCTACAAAGGGTAGAGGGGTTGTTTCCTCTCTTCTGCTGGCTTGCCAGGTGCATTGTGTGAAGATCCAAGAAATCACTCACAGGTAGCTGAGTTGGCTAGTTTGCATGTACTGATTGGCCAGCTGGCAGCCCAAGCCAAGCAATTAGCTAACCAGCTTAGACCACGGCCTTTCACTCACATGAGTTGTGCTTTGTTGTTGTCTCACACACCACTGATTTTCATAATATATGTAGGATATTTATATCTTTTAAGCTTTTACCTCACTAGAGAATGGGGTGAAATTAGCCACCAGGTTCAGCATACATTGCAGGGCGCAGGATTGACAGATGGAGAGCCAGATGGACAGACAGCACTCCTATAAAAGCCTTATTTCCTTAGGAAAAGAGGCCATTGGGTCTAAACACTACTAGTACAGGGTTATAGGATGGATGGGGGGGGGGTGGATTATAACCATCATTAACAGATGTCATGTGTCAGACACTCCTGCAGAGAGGTGCAGAGGGAGAGTAAGGGAAATACCTTATTTTGCTTTGCAGGTGGGAGTTTAAGTCCTGTTCTGTCTCAAGTAAACTCGCAGCAGACTGGCATAGCTACACATCCAAAAGGGAAAGGGAAAGGAAGGCACATTTGTCACTAGCTCCATTAGTCCTTTGTGTATTGTCATTCAAAAGCATTCATGTGGCCTTTCCTAATCTCACCCAATAGGCTCAGGAAAGATTTTCTGATGTTTTCTTTACCCAGCCCAAGAGGGTAAAAGAAGTAGCATACTAAGATTGTTGTCTCTTACCCTGAAAATTATTTGAACCCATCCTCTGACCCAGTTGTACTCTGAAAATGGACCAGGCATGATCAGGTCTAACAGGCTACATAGTCTACATCTGGGGACTTCAAGTAAGAAAACAGACCTGTTTTAAATGTATTGCTTATTGAGTCCTAAACCCCACCTCTTAACCTCATTTTCTAATTCTGCAGTCACTAAATATGAAAATGCTACAGCAAAAAATCATAGACACACAGAATGGTTTGGATTGGAAGGAACCTTAAAGATCATCTAGTTCCAACCCCAGTTCCACAGGCAGGGTATTTTACCTCTGCAACCCTTCTCTGGTGTTTAGCAGTCATGGTGCACTAGCACAGGTTTTGGACTGGTCTCTGTTAGACTCATGATTGAATAACAGTATATAGGATCAACCACCTGTTTTACTTAGCTATTTTATTGGTAATTTCTGTAGCATCCTTCTTTTGTAGCATCCTTGCCCCCACAGTGAGCGACCATGTGAGGTGGGGAATGTAAAGGAAGCGAAAGGCAAAATGCCTTAATTGGGAGGATTATCATGTGCAGAGTTGACATGTGAACAAAATCTGGCTCCAGAGGTTATGGACTTCCCACCAGGAAAGTGAGTGGGAACCCTTCATTGAGCCCAATTTCCTGCTTGAAGAACTGTTGCTCAGCAAGCATGCTTTGAGTTGTCCTCACTGCTGTATTCATTTGAAGTCTGAATGCTGCCTTATGGATGCTCACTGCAACATGGGCAGTCCTGAAATGGAGAGAGTAAAAAGTTTCAGAAAGTAATGTCAATTACTGCATTTTAGAAAGCAATTGTGTTGCTCATAGCTTTATTTAAATTTGTGGGATAGCTGTGAAAACATCTCATGCTTTTGATGCTGTGCATAAAGTTATCATAGCCAAGGGTAACTAGTACAATAAAATAAGCACAGATGCTACTGTAGCTTTTCAGAACAACTTTCACTCCACACTTTCCAGTAATATGATGCACCTTCAGTACTGAAAGCTTTGTAATTAATCCTTTTACTTTTCTTTCACTATAAAAGTTCCTCTTTAAAGAACACCAGATCTAATCTTCAAAAATATTTGCGGACTTCTGAAGCATGTTCTCATGCCTCTGAGTTTGAAGTTACAGTAGAAAATTTACTTATGTAGGATGGCAATCCAAATAATTCTGTTTTATCTGAAAGTATATAAAGGTCGTATCAAAATTTCATTGGAGTTCTGTCCAAGAAAAAGAAGTTGCTTGCTTATGAAATTCTGTTATAAATGCATTTAACATCTGGTCCTGCAAATGTACATGATTGTTTCTTTGTGACCCCTTGCAATGAACAAAGGCAAAAGACGCAAGTAGAGATGTGCAGGATTAGATCCCTTACTTTGTGTAATTTTTTTTTTTTCCTATGGCATTTCAATGATAAAAGACCAATTTCTGCCCTTGCTTAACCTCCAGCAACCCCACTGATTTCCTTGTTCATTCCAGATTGTAATGAATGACTTTACACACTGGAGCCCTTTTATTCTTCCCCTTCCAGATTGAGTGTCTCAGCCCAGACAATGGGCCCCTGCCTCCAGGAGTGTGCGACTGAAATAAATCCACTGACTTGAGCAGCCGTGCTCCATCGCGACCGAGAGCTGAGCTGGTTTCTGACACACACACTTCCATGGAGCATAAGCCAGGGACGAGCATACAGGTAAGCAGCATTTTTAACTCCTTAGCATGGCTTGTGTTCGTATCAGTCCTGACTCATGGCTTATACACATAGGGTATGTATTAAATATCACTGTACTTGCACTACGTGTACCGATTTGAGATAATTATGGCTATTGGAATGCTGGTGGGACTTGCAGTCTTTAATGCACTTATCCTCACAACATCTGATAAAGTGAGGAAGTATTTTTATCTGTGTATTATACAGAGGAAACTGAAGCCTAGACAGTCTTTTTGCTACGCCAGGGAACTGAATCTGGATTTTCCAAGCTGAAAGCTAGCACTCAGTCTGTTGGTCTGTCTTGAAATAAGCAGTACAAATAGGCACAGAGAGCAGTGCTTCTTGTAAATTGGGGACACTGAACTACTTCACTGTGATACAGAAGACATGATAAATTGCTGCTGTTAAATAAAGTGTTAGGGAATTGTCACGTAGCTACGGAGAGGCCACGCTGTTATTAAGGATGCAAAAGGCACATATTTCAGCTTATTCTTCCATATCCATATTGACTCTGAAGTGCAAACAATAATAAAAACTAAATTTTGCCAGTAAACTAACACAATTTATCTGGAGGACAGAGCAGAAAGTGGGAACAGAGCTCAGTCTGTCCTTGCTTGTGAGTGGTGACGTGTCAAATGATGGAGGCAGCCCAGGCAGGAGGCAGGGAATATTTTTGCTACTTGCTGTTCTGGTGAGGGTTCAGCGAGATAGGCTCGGGGTTAAGTCCTAAAAAATTAACAAGGAGTGCAAATGTGTATCACAACCATTGTCATTGTACTCAGATATGCTGTGTCAATACCACAAGATCACCTTTTTTCTGTTATCATAAAATAATGTGGGTACTTTGCCATCTCAGAAGTCAATGGTTGGTTCAACACATGAAAAGGAGATGCCAGAAGTGAAGGTACTTGGAAAGTGGGGGCTTTATTCTGTTGGCCCAGTCATTATTCTCTAAAGAGCAAAGATGTCTCCAGGTCTGTTCTTTTTGTAAGCCCGAGACTCTCTGTGATTGAAGTAACTGGCTTTTCATTTCCCAAGAGCATCTAGCATGTGAATGGGACTATTATTATGAATTTTTCTATTGCACAAGGGTAAATCTGGAGTGAGCACAAAGTTAGTCTACATACATGGGCTTATTGGAGAATTAAGAAATATCACACATGCATCTAAACCAGAAGATTTCATCAGGAAAATAGTCTTCTTCATGATGAGGTTATGTCTTGAATATGGTTGCAGATTGGCCGCCTAAGTTTTATTTGATATTGTTTGACATGATCCAGTATTTCATTGTAATTTAATGTCGATTCCTATTCACACAGCTATTCTAAATAGGTTCTTATATGTACCTATTACCTTGGTAGCCAGGTTTCTATATCAAATCCTGAACATTCCATTATTATAAAAAATATAAAAGCCATCTATTCCATCTGTTTTGTACAGTGAGGTGAACAAAATTGGATGTGAAGTCACAGTGTGGTAATAGGGTAATTATTTTTTGGAGGTTCTTCTAATATACTTATGGTCAATTGTATTGAAGATGTATTATATTACAGTTGTTCATGGCTGTTTCATCATATGCTGTGAATTGAGAAATATCCTATCCTATCCCTGGTTTTAAAAAAAACATGCTTTGAATTTTTAGAGAGGAAAATGTCTGCGAAAAAGTGTAATTTTTTCCTCTGAGCAATTTATACCATTCTTGACATGATCTACACCTTCTGGATGATCCTTCTTCCTAAGACATCAACAGAATTTCTGGTGATAAGAGAGACCTCATTCTACTTCAGTAGACTGAATGAACCAGCATCTCATTTGAAGTTCACTTCATATGGTACATAAAATATGTTTACACAATCCCAAAACACTAACTTCAAGAACAATTGTCTTCCATGGAAGTGGCCTCCTGAAATGTTTTCCTTAGTTTAAAAAAAAAAGAAAAAAAAAAAAAAAAAAAGGACATATTTATTTTTGTTAAAATATAAACAATGCACAGGGGAAAAGAACATAATAGGCTTAGGGAAAGGCGGATAGAGACCTATGTGCTTATAGGACCTTCCACCTAACTGCCTATAAATAATTGTCTTGTGCATATTACCCACATCAGAGCATGGTCTATAAGCCTGGATGTCAGCTGCAGAGCTCAGCTGCTGTTTGTAAATGGTATTAACTGTGCTCTTGTTTTTTCTGTGCTTAACTGTATAAAGTTTTGTTTTATTGGCACTGTACTGTAAGCATATTCTGCACTATGCAAATATAAGAGCTGAGAAGCATATGGGCCGAATCCTGCAACATTCACTCAGGCAAATGGCCAATTCATTTGATGGGAACTTTTCCTGAGTAAGCAGTCGGAGCAGACTCTCAGCTCCATCATATGCCTCGGCTTGTTTTCAGGTATGACAACAGACATTGGTGCTTTGCAAGGAAGGAAAGGAAGGATAGAAGACCCAGTACTGTGGGAAGATGCTCAGTTCTGTTCTTCACAAAACTCAAGATCCACTGAGATGCTACAAAAGGCACAGTCAGTACAGAATGACCCTCTCCAGCCTTTAGCAGCCTGTTAAAAATCTGCTAATAAAAGGAAACACCCTTACAAAAGGAATGAGTCTTCAGGATGAGAGGAAAGGGCTTCAAGTTGTGCCAGGGGAGGTTTAGACTAAATATTAGGAAATATTTTTTCCCTGAAAAGTGATCAGATATGAGAAAAGGCTGTCCAGGAAGTGGGGGAATCACCCTTCTCAGAAGTGTTCAAAAGACTTGTGGATGTGTCACTTGAGGACATGGTTTACTGGTGGACTTGACAGTGCTGGGTCAACAATTGGTCTTTTCCAGTCTTAACAATTCTGTGATGCAATATGTGCTAACATTTCTCCATGCCCGATCTGGACGTAATCTCACGGTACCAGTGGTGGAGATATCTCTCTAGTTAATGCAGACAGATTTGAGCTGCAGAAATTAACAGAGTGAGGAGAAAGAGGAGGGAAACCCTGCTTTTGATAAAGAGCACCAGTGATTTCTGCTCCACCACCTTATTCAAGAGTTTTGTCAGAGAGACATAACTTAAAGTGGGAACTTCTGTATTCAGCTCTGCATCCAGCTCTGGTTCAGCCCTGCCACCAATCATAAAGAAACGGGTTTTCACCCCTTAACTATGTAGGTGGCTAAAAGCTCGGTTGCATTTCCTAATCTCTGTATATTACATGGTCCATGCTGTGATGGCAAGCTATATGTTGGTGCTCACACAGGTTTTCTTAGTTGACTCCAATTTTGTCTACACTGCCCCTCACAGCTTGATATGTATCAGAGAAACTGGATTTCTTCAATCTAGCTACCATGGGAACCAGTGCGGCACTGATGCCATAGCACATGTTTCAGCATAATCCCCACACAGACCCTGGTTACACACTTGGGGCTGCTGAAGTGTGTTGAGCACTGGGCTGTGTGTTCTCAGTGCTAATGTCATCCCTAATAGCTACACTTATATTAGCAGTGGTACCCATATCTTTCTTTCTCCTGCAGCCATTTCTTTCAGCAGTTCCTGATTGGAAACTTAAGCTGCAGCCCTTACTCATGTTCCTCATCTTCATCCTCATGCACCTTTTAAACAAAATAGCTAATTCAAATAGGGGCTTAAAGGTCAAAGACTCCAGACCTGGTTTTGCAAACCTTTTTGTACGTGGCTTTTCCCCTTGTACTAAAAAAAATTAAAAATAAAAAAAAAAAAATATATTCTCATCAGGAAATGTTGGCAAAAAGGGTTTAATTACAGAAATCATTTTGCACCCTATGGAGAAAGCATGAAGAATGGCATATTTCCACATTTGAATTGCACATTCATCAAGAAAAGAGTGATTTCCCCTTAAGAATGTTCTGGAGGAGTAGAAAAGAGCAGTGAACCCTGGAGTGTGTATTTTATAGTCTCTGAAAGGCAAGTGGTTTCACTTCCATTGATTAAAATATATGGGTTTTCCCTCTGGATTATTATTCTTCTGGATGTAGAAAAAAAATTAAAATCTTTAGTAGTGGGTATCAAGCAGTGCAGCCCCTTAGGAGATCTCTCCACTAAGGCAAAGGGCTCACCAAACCAACTGCTGCTGAACTTGGCCAGCAAGAAGCCTTTGACCACCAGATGTTGCTACTTTCTTTGCGTGATGAATGGGGACTTTACAAAAGGAGGTCAATTGTTTTGGTCCAAAAATTGTTTTGTTGGAGCGAATGTCAACATGGAGACACAAGCCAGCATTAGGAGCTCTGAGTGCTAATTGGAGTGGCAGCCCCAGGACTGGGTGACCTTTCTCTCTGGCATACAAGGTCTAACAGGCTCATCACTCACCTTCTTGTCCCACAGATGTGGCTTCTTTATAAACTCTTTGCAAACACTGCATGGAGGAGAACTTGTCTCAACAGTCACTGTTCTAAAGGAGCAAAGTGCAAAGTTCATGGGGTGTGGGACACAGGCACAATGTGGATGGCTGATGAACACTGATACTTTGAATGTACATCTTCATAAAATGTGCTCCAAATTGGTATGCAGCACACTTCTGTGACCGCAGTAATCCACTGTGAATTGAAGCAGGAGAGGGATTTTCCTAAGCAAAGTCACTTTTTCCGATTAAATTACTATTGTTCTTTTTTTTCCAGGAGCATTATTGTCGAGTTCTGTTAACAGAGAAAGGCCAATTACACAAACAATGCTGACCTGTAAAACTTGAATTTACCAGCCAGAATTCAAATAAACAGCATTCTACTCCCCACTTGGGTTTACTGATTTTCTCTTAATAATGTCACTTGAGTTTAAAAAAAACCCATAAATGTCTGGGATGAACCAGTGTATCAACTCAGTGTTTCAAAACTGCAGGAAAGTAACACAAACTGTAAGAGCACTAAAAACAACAAAAAGAAAAAGTTATATGTAATTGGAAGAGAAGATGTACCATTTCCTTTCTAAAATCAAATGCAAACTGCTCATGTGACTGATTTAGTATTGAACAAGAGAGGAAAAATTGCTTCTTGGCATTTAAATGGAAATGTTTCTTGTTCTGAAATTTTGGAAGCTTGCATACTGTATGATTTTTGAAAGGCTTATACAATTACCATTGAATTTGGATGAGGTCTATTCCTAACAATATATATATTTCTCTGTTAAACTTTTTCCTTCCAGAGACCTAAATTACCTTTGTCTAGAGTCTAGATTCCTGATGTGGAATATATTCCAGAGGTAATAAGGCCAATGCAAATATATTTCATTTTTAATATGTATGTCTGAGAAAAACAGCGAACAGCAGCAGCTGTTTTGCAAAGCAGACCTTTATGTTGAGGACTCTGCTGTTTTAGGATGATGCTCCAATTTGCTGTGCGCCTTTTTACTGAGATTTCTGGATTTGGAATAAAACACATATCTTACTTCTTGCTTTCCACAAAGGCTAGAAATTTTAGGACAGGAGAAAAAAGCAGACCACAGCAGACTCGCACCTGGCTGATTTAAAGGTATGCCATGAAGAGGATGATTCCCACGTAGCTCAAAGCACTGCATGAAGTACTGCAGTCCATTATGTTCAGCACTCCTTTTACAATGCGGTCTTAGGGCTGAATCCAGTGTCACTCCAAGATTTGTGATGTCAACACAAGCCCTGTAGAGACTGTTGCTGAAAAGTTTTGTAAGAGTAAATTTTGAGGAGGGACTCAAAAGAGAAAAATGTGATTATTTGGTGAATGAGAAAATGATAGGCTGAGTGTAAATGGCAATGGGTGTTATATCCTGACAGGAATAAGTTATTGAGGACATGCTCAAGGTCAGGCAGTGAAGCAGTAGCAGGGCCTGACACTTAGCAACACTGTAACCCTTTCTTTCTTCAGAGCATGTTGAATAGCAGCATTAAATTGCCCTAAGTTCCTGTCACTACTGTTAAAAAAAATCCCAAACAGATAAAACCAAAACAATCCCCCCCCCCCCCCCAAATAAATAAAAGGCAGAAACTGATAGCATTGATCTTCCTCCTCAAGAAGAACTAACCTTAAATCTTGCAGGCCTTCTTTCTGAGAATTTGATTTTAATTATCAAACAGCACAATTCTGTAAAAAAAGTTAAAAAATTGTAATAGTAACTGATAATGATAGTGATGTCATCTCCTGACACCACTGTGGATGATGCTCTCTGACCCCAAAAGCAAGACATTATGCAAGCTGCCTAACTAGAGGCACAGAGGAACAGAGGTTTCCTGCTCCTCACGATGCGTGCTGAAACTAGAGCCCACCTGACCCCAAGAAGAGAGGGAGGTTCACCACGGCCAGGGCATGAAGATGCCACCTGAGGCAGATCTCCACTTTCTTCTTGCCTCCATCCTGATCCCCATTCCATTCTAATGCTAAAGCAAATGCTATTCCAACCCATCCCCATGCCCAAGACCAACACATTCCTATCGCATCCAAGCACATCCTCTCCTGTCCATATTATCTTCTCATTCTCGTGTCCCCACTTGTTCCATCTCATCACCATGCCCCTGTATCTGCCCATGCCCACATCATGTTCATCCCCTCCCCATAGCCCTGTCCATCCCCTCTCCATGCCATGCATGCCTATGTGCATGCCCAAATCCCCTTAACACTCATGCCATGCCTGTGCCCTTCTCCCAATGCCCAAGTCATGCCTGTGTCCTCCCCTGATCCACACCTATGCCACGACTGCATCATGCCCGTGCCTGTGACTATTCCCATCTCATGCCAATGTCAATGTCTCCCCATGCCCATGCCATGCCCATGTCTATGTACATCCCTGGCCCATGTCTATCCATGTCTATATTTTCCTCAGCCCCACATCCAAGCCGTGCCCGTGTCGGTGTCCTCCCCGGCCCTATGCCTCTGCCACGTCCATGCCCATGCCACCCCATGCCTGTTCCCACCCCGTGCCCCTCTCCACGCATCCGCAGGCCGTGTCCGAGCAGTTCCCACGCCGCTGGGGTGGGCAGCCGCCAGCCGCATGTGCGCCTGTCATTCCAGCCGGGAGCGCCGGCTCCTGCCTCCCATTCATGTATGCCTCCCATCCCTGTGTGTGTCTCTCTTTCTCTCTGTGTGTAACAGCGAGAGGGAGAGAGCGAGCGAGGCACGGAGAGAGGGAGGAGGAGGGGGGAAGCTTTAAATAAAGCCTTTGGATTGCAGCTGCTTATTTTGGGCAGTCCTACCAGGACGATTCCTGTCAGGAGAGAAGCTGGACCAGTCGTTCTATTTTTTTTATTTTTTTTTTTTTTTTTAATAATTTATTTTGATTTTGATTTTTTGGGGGTGGCAGCGGTGTATATTTGAGCTGCCTGCGGAGATGAGCTCCGGTGCCTGCCTGTAGTTTCCACTTTGGGATCGCTGGACACAGAAGTGGCATTTCGGTGGGGGGAAGCTGCAGACATGGTAAGCTTTGCTTTTTCCTCTGAAAAGTGTATTTATGCCATAGACTCTCTTGAATTTTCCCTTCCCCCTTCCCTCTTCCCACCAAACAGGCAGGCACACAGGCTGGGGCTAGGGAGAAGCTCCCTGAATCCCTGGCTTTCCCTCCCCAGCATCCATCCTTCCCTCCTGCCCAGCTCCCTGCCCTCCCTTCGCACAGTTTGCAGCAATTCGGAGGGAGGCAAAGATGCTGCAGGAAGCTCCGGGCTGGGGCGGGGGGTATCAGGCACCCCCAGACTGTCAAAACCTTGCTTCGGGGTATGTTTGGAGTGGATTCATCCAGCCTTCCCCCTCCCCGACCCTTCCCTCTGCACCCCGAGCGGTGCGGCTGTGCTGGGAGAAGGCAGCAGTGCAGATTGGGAGGCACTGGAGCAAGGATGCAGCTTTAAGATCAATCGGTGTTATTTATGTAATAGTAAAAGCAGGGAGGAGAGGAAGCATAAAAAAACAGAATAAGAAAGAAGTGCCTTGGTATTTCTCAGCTCACAAGGCTCCTTTGGGTCTGTCTGAACCCCCCATACTCATGTCCTGCTGCAGGGCGGTGCGTGGTGGGAGTGTGTGTGTGTGTGTGATGTGTGTGTGAGTATGTTTACATTTGGGTTCGTGCTAGAGTCGGGGGTGAGGATGGGGTCTCCCATTTTCCAAGGAAAGGTGGGTTTGCCTCCAACAAAAAAGAAATGCGATTGACTGCAAGTTGAGTGACAAGTCTGTTTCTTAGGCATTAAATGTTAAAGCCCTGCTTCCAGCCATGCCCTGCCAGGATTAAAAAATCGCCCAAACAGTGTGGTATTGGAGAAAAGATGCTGGAGTGCCTGGAAGAAATGCAGTGGTTCAGACTCCTGCTCGTGTTCTCAGCAATTTGCATTCAAATTTGGGCTGTTGAACTTGAAACCAGGCTGCTACCAAAGGGCATTTATTTCCTGGGATTAGTTTTGATTGAAAATATAGTGTAAAATGTCTGGGATATCTTACTTCAAAATAAGTGGTTGTTAAGAAATTTCAAAATCTTCTAAAAATAATAATTAATCCCACCAAACTCTAGAAGTATTCACAAGGCAGGATTTATTTACTTTCTTATCATGACCACACTTAGAAATTCACAGTAGTTACAACCATGTAAGCACATGATTTAAAAACAAGAAAAAAATAAAAACCAACAAACAACCCCCGAAAATGCAACCAAATCCACATATTTTATGCCACTGCATTGTTTTATGGGATACATAGTCTGAAAATTTTTCATACAGCCAAAACAGAAATTACTAAATCCTCATTGAATAGATAGGCAGACTTTTCTGCATCTTGAATGCATTTCCTCATGTTTTTTCCCAGAAAATTCAATTTCTTATGATATAAAAATAATAAATAAACAAGGCAAAACACCAAACTTCTGAATCGAACTAAAAATTAGTCTCTCCACCTCAACTTTATCTTCCTCCTTAACTTTTTGTAGTGAAGCCTCACCTTGAATTTGCAGCTTTTCTTCTTTTTTTTTCTTTTTTCTTTTTTCTTTTATTCTTTTTTGTTTTGTTTTGTTTTGTTTTTTTGTTTTGTTTTGTTTTACCCTGAAAAAAGTCCCAGGTGAAGGGAGGGCCATAAAATGAGAAAATGAACAGATCTTTGAAGTAGAAAGTTGATTGTGTGTCTGCTTCTTAGAGGCAAACTTCTGCTGTAGCCTGGCAAGTAGTTAGTGTGCTGCTCCCTGCTCTGGGGCGCCGGAGTTGGGCAGGGGAACTTGGCAGCTCCCAGCCTATCCCAATCCCATTTCTTTCAGCTTCGCTGACCCTAATAAAATTGCCTACTAGTAGGGTAGCCCCTCCCCTCCTATGGAAAGTGCTCTGCTCCCAACATGTGCACCATATGTGCCTGCAACACCCACGGTTTAGCATATATTCACCTATACCATTCCAGCAGTCCGCGTATGCCACCCGCACTCTGGCTCTGGCAGGAGCTGGGCATTGGCCATCGGGAACCCCAACCTCTCCCCTGGTAGCTGGGGGAGGCTGGGGCTGAGCCAGTGATTTGTATTTAATTTATTTCATTGGCCTCTTCAGAGCCAGGCGCCTCCCACTTAGTGCCTCTGCCTGTAGCACTTTTATAGGCTTGGGTGGAAAAAACAAGGAGTATGTGTGTGTATGTATATATATATATATATATATATTTTAGTGCTGGGAGGGGGGAGCATAAAGGGGGGAAGACGCGTCTCTTGCACTGTTTTGCAGCGAGGCGAGACTTCAGAGCGGCTCGCTCGGCTCTCTGCCTGTGCTACAGGGCTGTAGGAATTTGCTCGTTTGTGGCCATCGAGAGCTGCCCTTCCTTGTAAAATTCCCAGCTCCCAGACTCTGCCACACTGCTGGATCAGTCCTTGCTAGAGTGGGGTGGTTTGTGACCAGGGAAATTCCTTGCTGCCATGATCCCTTGAGAATGCAATCCCCAAGTCAGTGCATGGCCAAAGAAAATTGGGCTCTGTGCTAATTCGCAGCTGGTCTGAGGGCAGGGAGGGGACCGTGAGGTCACGGCATGTGGCCGGGCATTTCCCAGGCACATGAAAATGTAACCTGTGCTGCTCTTCCCTTGAGAGTCGGACCTCTGCTCTGCACCCACCCCTGGGAAGGGGATCTGCACACACAACTGGGGCAGGGGAGGAGGGGACCTGCCTTTGCAGATAACCTGTTTCACTTTTTTCCCCTTTCCCCCCCCTCAAAAAAAGAATCACCAAGACTGGGAATTACTGCCACTGCACTGAGATGCACTGTGTCTGCCTCTGTGCCTCTCCCTTCTTTCCCGTCCATACATGTGTGAGTGCGTACACATTTTCACAAGGGGAGATTTTCAATCCATCTGTTATTTATGTGTGTGACCTGGAGAAGAAATGTCATGTTTTGGTAAAGAAAGAGGGTCATTAATATGGAAAAATGTTCTTGGGTTGTTCTTCGGCAAGGAAAGGGGTAAAAGGCAAAAGGAGATGCAGAAGTTAACTTCATAGTTTCCTTTTTTTATAAGCAAGGGGTTCTGGTTTAGAAAGGCTTTTCTGGGGAGAATTTGCCTTCTCTAATTTTAAAGCATAGGGAAAAATTATGAAGAGATGAAGATAAAGCTGCTCATCTGGTTTTGGTGGGTGGGGGTGAGATAGTTCCCCCCTCCCCACACTTTAATTTACCACATGGAAGGAAAAAGAAAGACATCCCTCTAATTTCAGTGGGCCTGGGAAAGGAGAGAGATTTGATCTGAGAAGACTCTGCAATTTTAAGTCCATGTAAATTCACTATTTTCCTTGACTCATTTAAAATAGATGTTTTCCTTTTGTTTTGGTGAGCAGATAATATGCTGGCAAGGGAAAATGTTATTTTTGTTTTACAAAGTGAATATTTTATTTTACTTTATTTTATCGGTTTCCTGGAGTGCATAATAACGAAATGTTATTTCATTCTGTCTACAACATGTACACGATTCCAATTAAGAGCCTACTCTGATTATTTTTAACCTGGTAGTTTGCCATTTTTCTGCTCAGGAGAATAAAACATTGAGTTCTTGCACTTTAAAATAGCTGAGATGCTTAAGCAGAACTACCTTTTCCCTGGGAAAGTCATTTCCAGTTCTGTTGAGTTCCTGCTTCAATGGTTCGTTTTCTGACAGGATCACATCTTTGCAAGAAACAGAACTATGATCTTATGTAACTTGATGTTTCCAGATCAAAAGTTACAAATATTGCAGTAATACCATGAAGAGAGAGATTTGACAGGAGGAATGTTGCATGGCATATTTATTATTAGGATTTCAAATCAAGACGGTTTTAAAAATTTATGTAGGGGAAAAGCAGAATTAAAAAAAGATGAATAAACAAAAACTTGCTAGTTTGATATCTTTAACATCACTTTTCCCTTTTATCTTACCTCTGTAGGCAGTTGAGATTTTTTTTTCTTTTTTTAAAGCAAACTCTTCGGTGTTTAAGAAATGTGTAGTTGTAATTTCAAGAGATGAAGTAGCTTGAAACTCGCTCTCTCTCAGATTTGATTCAAAGAAATGAAACTCTGTAAATCAATGTCAATTCACATTTAAAGACTGGCTGCTACCTGCCCTGTTACAAGGTCTATCAGCATAGCTTATTGTAACTAAAAGCTAAAATACTCTGTTTCTGCTTTGAACTGACAAATTGGCGTTGCTGGGTACTTTGACAGAGTGACTTGTGCCACTTGTCAGTAAATTGGGTATTCATGGATCCTTGACCGATATGTTTCAGAGAAAAAAACTCCTATAATGTAACATTTTTTAAAGCTTAAGTATATATATGTGTATTTCCTCTTTTCTCTAGATTAAAAGGAAAAATAATCATGGAAAAATTTATATCTTAATTATGTCAGCATATCGTGAGGAGTGGTGCTGTAGAGTGGCTATAGGACTTAGAGTAGTCAGGAATAAATGTACAATTTTCCTCCTGTGCTGTTTCACCCCTGTTTCACTTGATAAATGAATAATTTTGTTAGAAATATATATTTATTTCTTATTGCCAGCTGTTCTACTCTCCCTGGAGCATCTGTAGAGGCAGAGTTGAAATGTGAATGGGAGGGCATGTTTCCTTGTCTGTGTGCAGCGACAAACACTTCTTACAGGAAGTTCAAATTTTGGAAAGTTTGAGCTTCACTCACAAAAATTCTTTTGCCTTTATACCAAATTGCTTGGAACAAAGCTGCTTGTGCTGTAGGGGGATTCCAACTTCATCAAATGTTGTCCTGCTGGTATCAGCAGAGGTGATCTTTTGAATGTGAAGATGTCCATGAAAGCAGGCACAAATTTCTCTGTTCTTCCAGTGTGTTGGCAGCAAGAAGAAGGAAAGTGCATTACGAAACGAATTAGGGCTGACAGATTAGTTTCCTTCTCCAAGTAAGAGTTGCTTTCTAGGATGTGACCCAATCCTAGTTCTTTTTTTAAATTGGGGTAAGAAGGAAACAGAGACGAGTTGCTGATGGTCGATTTAGGTGGAGGAGCTCACTGAACTGCATTTATCACTTCACTTAAATGGGGATGGCTCAGTGAGATTTCACAGATTTTTCCACATGTTTTAGTGAAGTAGCATTTGCTATGCTCTAGGATAACCACAGCAGTCCAGAGTGCTGCTCCACTGCCGTCATCACTGCTAAGGCACCGGTGGCAGATGTGCTACCCCGGCAGCAACAGCAAACACGAAAGCAGGAGATGTTTTGCTGCCCATTGATTTAGGTTTTAGGTGATTATTCAGAGCAGTTTTCTCTTTAAACACTGAGTAGAAGCTGTATCACTTGCCTGCACATGTTTGTACACACTGAGCCTTCAAAGTACTCTGGAGATTGATTAGTTATACAGTCAAAAGTTAGAAACCGAAGATTAAATCCTATTTTTCTGGTTTAGTCCTACCCTGCATCATGTACGCAATAAGGGCTCATAGGTTTTGTTGTCACACCCTCAAACTCCAATATGTATACTGTAAATCTTAAAATTTTAAAAAATCCAGTCTGGGTCTGTTCCTTCTGGGAAATATCATGTCTATTCATAAAATCAATCTTGGTCTTCTATATTAGGAGCTGGACCCAATGAACCTTATGGATCCCCTCCAACTCAGGATATTCTATGATTCTATGATATCATGCTGTGTGGAGTACAAGAGAAGCCAGGATTCATTTCCTGGGCAGGAGCATCTTCAAGTACTGTCTGTTCACATAAGAGCAAAGTCCTGGAGGCATGCAATTCATAAGCTATCTCTTCCACCGGGCCTGCTGGATTTAAATGGGCCAGTCTTACAAATGAACTGAACGCCAAATTTTATAATGGAAGGTTTTCAATATTCTGTTAATTCCTTTTGAACTGCCTCTGTGCCTTTGGATGCTGCCATTTAATCCTTACCTCTGTAACATAAAGAAGAATAGGAAGGCAGAATTTGGTTAGCCAAAAAGCTTTTAGAGGTGACTGCCAGAAGTGCTTGGAAAAACTGACAGAGCATGAGAGACACTGGAATTTGCTTTCTTCCTGTTGACACAAACAGTATTAGGTAGTCAGGCTGTGGGCAGCACTGGTCCTGTCAGTCTGGAACAAGCAAATGCTTCTATTTCTAGAAAATTACCCTTTGTGCAGCTGGGTTTAAGGTGTGATCAGATTTTTGGCACAGATTTTTGCTCCAGAAAGCAGAAAACCATTTCAAGACCCAACTGGCTGATGTGCTCCCACAGACAGAGCTGTGTTCAGGGATTACGTACGGTGTATCCTTACGGTGGTGCTAAAACAATGCAAAGCTCACACAGCTTCTAATTGCTGCTGTGGATGTTTGACACTTCAGCAGATCAGACTGTGAGCTGTCAAGATGATCATCCATATGCTGCAACACACTCTGACACAATTATGAAATATTGGGTTGAAGGGGCTTGCCCAGCATTGCCCACAGTCTTGGAGCATCTTTTGGCTACCTCAATCTGAAACACATTTGACCTCATTCCACAATCCTCTGCTTAGTCACTGCAAACCTCCCAGCTCTGCAATGGGTGAGACAGGGATTGGAAACCTCCTCTTCTACTACTCATTTTCATTGCTTCATCTCCAGGCTGGCTTGGGTAGAACGCTGTCTTGTGAATAATGACTACTTCATTATTCAGACACTTGATTAAAGCAACTTTCACTGTGTTTTTTACTTAAATTATGGGTTCTCCAATATATAATTTTAAATCATATTATTGGTGTGTTAGTCTAGTTTTTGTTTATTTCTTTTGGTTTTATTGAGTCATCCAAGAGCTAGTAGCTTTGTGACATTGCCTCATTTTGGTCCTCTGTGTGTGTGTCAATGGCTTAGTTTAACTCTGCTCCCCTTAACAGATCTCTCAGTCCATCCCACTCAGTCTGGTCCTCTCCTCATGCCCTGCCTCATCTATCCTTTCTACAATCATTTTTTTACCCCTCTAACCCCTGCTCTCCAAGTCTCTCATCCCAACTTCATTCAGCTGCTACCACCTTGGGATCATGCCAAGAACCAGAGAGCATGTCTGATTGCAGTTCTGACACTTGGATGCAGACCTGACACTTCGCATAGCATAAAACATCTTGTTTAGTCATACATAGGTAGAAATGTAAGTGATGGAAGCTGGTAAATATGTACAAATGCACCCAGGAGCATGTAGCAACAGGGTTTTTTTTTATCAGAGTTGTCTAAACTTGGCTTAATTCACACAGATATGCACAAAATTCATTAGAAGAAAAACAGTTCTCTTCCAGGCAAATTTCAATGCCTTCCTCTAAAGTCCTAAAAATCCCAGAGGAGTTTTAGAATGAAAGCTAAAGGCTTTTTTTTTTTTTTTTTTTTTTCTTTTTTTTTTTTTTTTTTTTTTTTTTTTAAAACATGAGTAAAACAACATATTTTTCCTTAGCCTTGTTCTCAGAATCTGCTGAACTGTTTTGACTGAAATTTTCCAAAAATCTTCAGCCCGAGGCAGACAGCTGGCACGGAAATTTTCAGGCCAAACAATTTGCTTACTATAGTTATAAGAAACTGTGAATGTTGTTTTATTATTAAAGCTGCCTCACTCTTTCCATAATTGACAGCTCTACAAACTTCGCCTTTCCCTAATAAACAGCAAACTTGAGATTGTGTTACAAACTAATTTCGTATTTGTGTGTTTTATAGATATTTTTTTATATTGGAAATTTATTATAGAACTGACACATGCATTTCAGCATATGTTAGAAGATGATGAAATCTCAAGCTTCCTGGAAACTGAAGTGAATACAAGTAATGAGAATCCCACAAAGTCACATCAAAGTGATACAGCATTGCATAATTTGTAGGATGGGATTAACTCCAAAGAAATCTCAGGAGATCTTGCACTGACAGAGCAATCCCACAAATTCCCAAGTATCTCACCCTCAGGTTCAGTGTCCTGCTGACAGAGGAATTCTTATTTAGTATAGCAACATTCTATTGTAACAGCAACTGTTATCACAAATCAGAGCCAAAAAAACAAGGGGAAAAAAAACCAAACGGAAACCCAGGAAACTGAAAGAACAGATAATTGCATTTTGATGTGACCAGTTTTTTCTTTTGTTATCATCATCACAGGTGACTCTCAGGCTGCAGTTTCACATCAGAGCCAAATTCAGGACCCATTGGCATGGAAAGAGAGGGGTCTTGGTCTCCCCCTCTCCCCCCATCCCAATGCTCTCCCTCCCAAGCTTCTGTCCTTTGAGTCCTTCAGAATATGTCTGATGATTTATGCCTTTTTGACAAGGGTGTGTAGTGGTAGGACAAGCGGTTTGGTTTAAGATAAGAGAGGGCAGATTCAGATTGGCTATTAGGAAAAAACTCTTTTCTGTGACAACAGTGAGGCACTGGCACAGGTTGCCCAGAGAAGCTCTGGATGCTCCACCCCTGGAAGTGTGCAAGGCCAGGCTGGATGGGGCTCTGAGCAACCTGGTCTGGTGGGAGGTGTCCCTGCCCATAGCAGAGAGGGCTGGGACTAGATGATCTTTAAGGTGCCCTCCAACCCCACCCATTCTGTGATTCTATGCTTCTACAATTTAAATTATCAACTCAGGACAAAACAAGCTCCATCTTTTGCTTGGGGTTTTGGGTTTTTTCTGATGGCTTAGTGACTTACTAAGTTGTCACATTGAGTCAATGTGGAAGAAGCATTTGCCAAGGAGAAGAGAGCCAGAAGTGGGGTACAAACAGCTTTGTGGATGTGATGAGGGTTTAGGTTGGTCCCATGACCCAGGAGTTTTTTCTAGGTTGCCAAATATTTTCACCAGTTTGATTGTACTGATATGAATTCCAATTTTATTTGTGTTAAAATACAGAGCGCACTTTTTCATTACAGTCTTCTAACTTCAGGATAGTCTTTTGAACCATGCTGATTAGTGGGCCTTGAAGCACTTGTTCTCTAACAATTTTCTGAATTCTTTTTGAACCCAGAATGTAGTTTGATTGCCATAAGAAAAAATTTCAAAATTTAAAGTCACGCAATGAGTGAATAAGCCTTCCTGGTTTTCTGCTTTTACCTCTCAACTTGGTAATTTCATTAGATGGCTCCTACTTTGTGGGTTATACAGCAGGATAAATTCCTTCTACTCTTTGGTTTTGTTTTTCTATTCCAAGCTGAAATTTCCCACCCTACTTTATCTATTCTGCAAGTCTTTCCATATTCCTGATAATCTTTTCAGCCTTTTCCTTTTCCTCTGTCTTTGCTAATTCTGTTCTGTATTTTTGACGTGGGTAGACCCAAAATGTATGCAGCATTAAGACAGAAATGCATGTTACCTTATAAAACATCCCCCTATTATATTTAGCCTGGAGAAAAGGAAGCTTGAGGGGACTTTATCACTTTCTACAACTCCTTGGAAGGAGAGGATAGCCTAGTGGGGGTGAATCTTTTCTCCCAAGTTACTAGTGACAAGACAGGATGAAATGACCTCAAGTGGCACCATGGGAAGTTTAGATTGGATATTAGGAAAAATTTCTTCACTGAAAGAAGGATCAGGCATTGGAACAGGCTGCCGAGGGAGTGGTGGGATCACTATGCCTGAAAGTGTTCAGTAAGTGTGTGGATGTGATTCTTAGGGACATGGTTTAGCAGTGCTGGGTTAATGGATAGGCTCAATGATCTTACAGGTCTTTTCCAATACAAATCATTCTGTGATTTTTCTCTTTTCATTGTCCATTTTTTCCGTAATGTAGCTCAGAATTTTCCATGCACATTTAACTGGCATGAGCAGAGAGACAGTAGTTGTAGAGGGCATCCCATGGAGATTACTCAGCCAACTTTCTGTGTGGCACCAGTTAATTTACATCCCACATTATGTATGCATTGTTAGAATTGTTTTTCCCTTTATGCATTACTTTGCTTTTATTGATACTGAATTTCATCTGATGTTTTTATCACCCAACTAGTTATCCAGTACTGTGAAAGTAGGTTGTAGTGTTATGGTTGTAGGCTTCATGAGAGAATCAGAAAGCCTAGCAATGAAACAGGATCTCATTTTGACTTTTATTCTTGTCCTGGGGATAATCTGAACAAAAATATAACCAACAAAATACCCTTTATATAAAGTAAGAACTGCCTGCCTGCCTTGTGACATCTGTGAAGTTGTCTGTTGCTCAAATGTTTTTACTTCTCATTGTCAGCATCTAACAGAGTCTTTTTTCTCATACTTCTTTCTAGCCAGTGTTTGCTCTCCCCCAAAAGCAGAAAATTATGCCCTTGCTTTCCTCCATGCTGGAGCGCCAGAATCCTGGTACATGGGAAAACTTAATGATCATTTTCTCCCAGCCTGACATGTTTCCCCTGTATCTCCATGTTCTTTCTATTCTAAAATTCCTCTTGTGTTCATGATGCCCTGCAAAGATACCTAGGATGTGGAAACTTTTCTTCTCTCTTGGTTTTGTTTTTCTCACAAGAAAGTGTGAGCAGACAAAGCCACCTGCCTGTCACTTAGAGCCCTGTTTGCTGGCAAGCACTTGGGTCTACCTGAACAGGGCTTTCGTTAAGGCTTAGTTTTTATGGCTTATTATTGTTGCTGCTGTTTGCTATCTTATTTGGGATTGGATGGATTCACAAATGACCCATAAAGAAGCTACAAACCATTGCTTTCAGCCCTGCATACCCCTCATATACTTTAAATGTCATCTGTTTGTGGCTTTCTGTGCTGAACACTGCTGATCACAGGCTCCGGAGAGCAATGTTATTGTACACCTGCATCACTTTGTTTTGTATTCTTTTATACCTTCTGCATAATTAATGCTTTTTTGAATTTTATGTATTTATTTATTTTGGCTGATGTCTTCTCCAGAGATTATCAGACACAGCAAGCATCTAGTTGAGAAGATGGTAACACATCAGAAGCTGATATTAGGGAAGAAAATCTTAGGGGGTGCAAAAATGGGGAAACACCAGGAAGAGAGGGATGTCTACCAACTCTTTCATCATTAAAGCTGGATTCCTGTAGCTGGAGCTCCATTGTGCTCTGTGTACTGAAGACTTTCTGATTCATTTTTTCCTTTGTTTTTTTTTCTTCCCACCCTACATTTCAGAGCATGGAAGACTAAAAAGTCTGTAACATCTCTGCTGTGCTGGAAATACATAAATCAATAAAATCAGGATACCCAGACATAGCAAAGCTGCCCAATCTGATGTGTGGGGGCATATAGTCTTCATATGTCAATACTTCTGTTTGTTTCTCCCTCCTTCCCTCTGCTCAAATGAAAACACCTGGAATTAATATTACCCAGGCTATGTAGGAGCTCACCTTGCCATCGTGTTTCCTTATTAAGGAATTTCATTATGGCCTTTTTTTAAAATGTGTACTGCTTTGGCAGACTGAATGTTTGAAAGTGGACACTCCCAGCAACAAAGATTTTTTGAAGATAACAAAAGCCAATCACATTCGATCTTGTTTCAATCCCCAAAGCACCACAATGCTTTAACTTAAACCAGGGCCAGATCCAAGAATCATTACTGTTAATTCAAAGGCTCCTGTTGGTTTTAATGGTCTCTGCATCAGGCTTTTCCACTCCTGCTGTGGAACAGTGCTGGCTCCCCCAGTGCAGAAGCACAAAATGGCCATGAAAATTGAAGGCTGGTTTGGAAATGAATGTTATTTCCACTGCCGGACTAATTGAGCATGTGAGGCTGGGAGTGGCATAGGTTTGAGGTTTTCTTGATGTTTCCAAGTAAGTCAAAGTTCTTATAATGAAAACATGCATAGTGGTGTTTTGTAACTATTTTTATACCTACATCAGACTTGATGTTAGTGGCTTTGAATTATTTAATGCTTTTCTTCCTCGGCTGTCATCTCCAGTGAGCTCCCATTGCAGGGCTGCGGGAGTTGTTGTGTAAGGAACAATGCAGGAGCCTGGCATTGGCTGCTGGGAGGGGTGATGTTGCCTGGTTTTGTTTTGTTTCATGTCTTTAATCCTATTTTATTCCTTTTCTTGCTGGTGAGAGGGACTTCAGGCCAAGGTATTAAATCATACTGACCAGCGTGGGTTGAAAATGAAGTACATGCCAGCTAAAGACACAAATGGGGAGTTTTCTGCTTAAACCACCGAGCACTAATGTCTGTCACATAGGAGGAGCCAACTATTTAACATTCAGTCTATTCAAAAAGCATTATTATGTCCCAATGGTAATTTAAAACCACATCTGTTAGAACCATATGTGGGGAAAGTTTACCTTTTATTTTAAGCCCTTTTTTTTCATGTCCCAAGTTACCCTGTTTATAGGGTTATCTTCAATGTGGGCCTCTTTCAAAATTTCAGACTGATTGCCATGAAATGCCTGGAACAAAAGAACTAAATGAATTGAACTCTTGTCTTTTTTTTCTTTGTAATTAATGTGTGGGCTTTTAGTTGATATCTTCAAGTAGACATCCAGCTTTAATAGGAAACCTATATACTGGGATCATGCCTCATGCTTCTGTTGTCTATAACCTGATATTCATTTGTTCATCTGAGATTTTGGATATTTCACAGGTATTTTTCCTCACAATTATTCAAACATTTATTAGAAATGCATATTACCTTTGAAAATAGCTCTTTTGGGCAGTCAGACCTGCTAATTTTTACTTTGTGGAATTGCCACTGCATTATTCTGTCCTTAAAAACAGAAGATATAGATTTGTTTTCAAAGCATCCCATCATTATTATCTAACCAGCACTAACTGGCATAAACTGGAGATGCTTAAACCTAAGAAGCGCTAATAGCATATCTGACATGGCGAGTGGAAGTTGGCTCCATGCAACACCCAGGTCACAATTTCTGCTATAGGCCACTCATTATGTGGTGGATAAAGGACTCCATGTCACCCCTGCATGGAGTGCAACATGCTTTGCCATATCTTTGTGTACTTGTTCATCCCAGCTAAACGCAAGCACCTGAGTGAATTGCTTTGACAGATGATAATCGGGAGCAAACCGACTTCAAGCACTGAGGTCAAAGGAGCTCTTTATTCCTTCGCCCTGTTACCTGCTCCCTCTGCTTGATAAGAGTCTTCAATAAAACCTGGCCAAAACTAAATTCCCAAGTGGTTGGCAAGCACTGACTCTCTCTGTATTTGGTGAGACCACTCATTGTGCTGTGGTAGGGAACATTTCCATTATGCTGCCCCAGTTCTCTGGTTTCACCATCCCTGGATGGTGAAAGCAGGAAGAGCTGTGCTTTGGTTATGGTGGTCAGGCTGGAACACCAAATACTGGTGTTCAAACAGTGATCCCTTGTGGGTTACTAAAATTATGCGTGTTACGTGATGAATTTAGAACACTCTAGGCCTCAAGCTACCATTCCAAATATCCCTTCATAATAAAAACCAAATGACTGCTCTTCTGAGACTTTTATATAAGTGTCAAAAGCTTAAGCTTTTGTAGAATTCCACAGAAATCTCAGCCCTTCCCTGAAGTAATGGATTTTCCCATTAAGTGCATCCACATCTCCTAGCAGCTTCGAGCTTCCTACTGTTCGTCCTTCACAAATAGGCCGAGTACCTCAACGAGAAATGATCAAAAAGTGAATAGATAAGTGTGTAGGTACTAATATAGCCACCGTTCATGAGTTACATCTTTCCAGTGGCATTCACAGCATGACATATTGTGCATCCCCCTCCAGCTGTGTTTTAAGCTCTGAATTTCTTATCTAAACATGATGTTAGTGATCCCAATGTACAGAGCACCTGACAACTCAAGAGTTAAATATGCAGCTATAAATAGCATGCTTCCTTTGATGGGATGTATTGTATTGTAATTCTAGCACTAATTGAAGTTTGGTTGTAGGCATGAAATATCTCAGTCTTTCAGCAACATGTGTAAATATCTGAAATTAAGCTGGGTTTTGCTGTCTGAATGTTTTGGCAGGGTTGTGCCGTTGCATATGAAGTTTTACGAGTAGCAATATAATAAAGATGGGTTTGCATGTCAATGAACAGCATTTTTTGATTCATTTTGGGTTAATCAAGTGCTGGAGTTAAATTGGAATGCATTAATTTGTTCTTGGTTTAAAATGAGACTCCACTGTGTCCTGTAGTGAGTTTGATGCTCAAAAGGTTTTGTGGGGTTGATTGCTTCCAGATAAGTGGGAAAGTAGCTATGCTGAAAAAACCCACTTTAATTTGAATGATGTGCATGGAAAATGTGGGGGGAAAAATGAAGAAAGCTACAAGAGAAACAACACATTTTAATGTTTTTGGCACAGCTTACTTCATATTCGTACTCCCTGTCCTTGTGTGATCCCTGAGCACTTGATGGATGAGAAAGATAATTGTTGATCATTTCATGAAGCTCTGCCAGTAACACATACCAAATATAATTAAACCTTCAATTTGATGCTTTTAAATACATTTTCTCACCAAATATAGCAATTAACCGCTTTTTGTCAGAGCAGGAGGAGGCGAGGTGTTTTGGGTCCTATTTCCTAGCTCCACTTAGAGTGAAATGTGGGGGTTTCATTTTCAAAACAATTCCACTTTTCCGTTAGATCATTTCACCTTTGAGGTTCCATGGTAGTCATACTGGAACGTCAGGAACATTGCCACAAATGACGCTTTTGCTTGTTAAGCTGCTTTGCATGGTTGAGTTGGACCTGTTCCAGTAATTCCTTGTCTCACTAGGTAAGACACTGCAAGACTCTTGCAGCTGGGACAACGCACAAGGGAAGTTTAATGTCATTCATTTCTGATTTTAACCCCATTTCTACAGTGTAGATTTCAGGCTAATTCCTTAGAGGAAGTATTTTTGAAATTTCTGTTGTCAAGGTGGTTGATTTTGTCCAAGGTTATTGTTCTTTTGTATATAACATAGACAAAATATTTGATTGTGATCAACTTTGATGCAGCCTAGATCCTACTCAAAAGGAGGATAGACGTTGTCCTTTTCTCTAAGTGAGAATACCCAAGAAAGTATAATTTTGGAATGATAGCTGTCAAACAGACGAATCACTTTAAGGGAAAACAAGGAAAATGACAGATTGATATTGAATGCTAACACCTGGTGGACACTTTGAACACAGCTGTGGGTCTCCAACTGTCCAGAGCCCAATTCCACTGGAACATGCAGCACAATGAATTTTGCTCTCTCCTTGAGCATGAGGTCATGCTCCATCAGTTGACACTTGTTTTTACAGCATATGTACCAGACAGCTTGGGCAGAAGCTGAACAACCCCCAGCCCTGCAGATCATGTCCTACAAGGCAAGTTAGATGATTCCCTTTTTTGTTAGTGTTTCTTGAATGTTATAGAGATATTAACTAAAGGGCATACTCCCCAGGCCACCTTTTCCAGTTCCTGGGTGAACTTTAAATTTGAAACATAATTATAAAACAAATCCAGAGGTCCTGATCTAATTACACTGACTAGTTATTGAGAGGACACCTTGACCATAGTAAGTAGTCGAAAGGAGGGGACACAGGGACTTCTGATCTGTTTACAGTTCTCTTTTGTTACTGTTTGTTTGGAGGAGAACTCACTTGTATTTTTCTCTCAATTAATCTGTCCATAGAAAAAGTTTTCTAATAACTTCCTAGTTATTTCCTCTTTGCCACATCATTTTGGTATCTTGGAAGCCCTCTCTCATTCTTCCTTCCCTTAATATATCACTGCAGTGTCCTGGCAGCATTCATTTTAGGCTACAGAAATCCATTCCATCATTCTTTGCACAAAATTATTGAATGGGAATCAGATTTATAGTCAAACTGTGAAGTAGAAAGTTAATTGACCTGTCTTTTGGGACATTTGGTTTTATTAGGTTCCTACACGTGTTTACTTTGATCCCTTCAGTGTTATCCTAGAAGACAATTCCAGGCCAGATTGTAAAAATGTCAGTTTCTTCAAACATGTGAACAAAATCCTTTCTAAATTTGTCAGATCTTTTGAATTACAAGTCCAGTGTTCTGTATGAGGCAGAATTGTTACTTCCACTTTGAAAAGATTAGCCTTTTAGCTGACAGGAGCTCACAGGATCCAGCACTGTCTGTTACAGGCTGTGCTTGAACAGGTGCACTCCCAAACTGACATTGTCCCAAATATACCTAGAAATTAGCTGAATTCTGAATTATACCAAAAGAACTGAATCCTATGTCACTCTTGCAAAAAGTATATATATGCTTTCTGCAGATTTCATATTCATCAGAGATTGATAATTTCAGAGCATATACTTCAGCTGGGGAGTGTCTTGTCCTTACCCCATTGGGAGTTCTGCATTCATCTCTGGGGCCCTCAACACAGGAAAGACATAGACTTGTTGAAGCAGGTCCAGAGGAGAGCCACAGAAATGCTCAGAGGGCTGGAGGAGGGCCTCTTCTTTGAAGACAGGCTGAGAGAAATAGTGTTGTTCAGCCTGGAGAAGACAAGGCTTAGGAGAGACCTTATTGCAACCTTTCAATATGTAAAAGGAGCTTGTAAGATAAATGAAGACAGACTTTTTAATTGGGCCTCTAGCAACAGAACAAGGGGTAATGGTTTTAAACTGAGAGTAGATTTAGATAAGATGTAAGGAAGAATTTTTTTTTTACAATGAAGGTTGTGAAATGGTGGCACAGTTTGTCTGAGAAGTTGTAGATGCCACATCCCTGGAAACATTCAAGGTCAGGCTGGTTGTAGCTCTGAACACCCTGTTGTAGTTGAAGATGTCCCCTTCTAATTTCAGGTGAGTTGGTCTAAATGAGCATTAAAGGTCCCCTTTAAACTCCAAACC
>CM031857.1:31616968-31631996 GCA_018697195.1 Certhia americana | reverse complement strand
GGGGGGGGGGGGGGAAGAGACATTAAGTGAGGATGGGGGAAGCAAGGCAGACATGGATACAAAATAACTCCAGGTTACTTCCCTTGGTGATCAAATTTTCTTTTTCTCATCCCAAGCATAATCTTAAAAGAGGAATAAGGTGTCAAACCTACCTCAGATACAACATTAGTGGAGTGTTGGGTGAAAAACCTGTTAAATCAGCTTAGATACAGTCCCCTCATACAGGAAGTTGATAGGTGGTAACAATATAGTTAACTTTCCTGCTTGTTTTATCAGCAATGACTCAGTGTTTTCTACACTGAAAACTGGGGTGGAGACAGAAAATGCCAAGAGAAGCAGACTAGTTGCCATGCAAAGAGAGAAAAGATCTGCATTCCTGGATGAAAGCAAGTGCCTTGGTTGTCTTAATTTTTCCTTTTTACAAAAGAACCATGTAAAGAAAAAAATTAAAGCATACAGTTATCTCAACTGTTTGGTCAAGCACCACTTATGTTCAGGCTGTTTTCTGCCTCTCTGAATGAAGGTGTTGGGAGAAGTATGTGACTGGGAGGTGGAGAAAGACTCCTTAAGTCTTAAAGATATCTCTAACTTGTGATTGGTAGCAACAACAGATATACTAAAGCCACACAAGTCAGAAAACTTATAAAAGGGCCATACAGGATGAGTCAGATTCATACATGAGATCAGATCTTCCAACTAAGATGGAAACACCAGGAAAGGAGGGTCCAAAATAAGCTGATGAAGCCAAAATCTTTTCAAACCTTCGTAACAATCGCATTAGTTTAGGCATCATTCTGGGAGACCATCCAGAGGAGACAAATGAATAGGAAAATGTTTTTTAGGAAGATTAACCCAAGAAATCTCCATCTTCTCTTACAAGCTGCAGTGGGAGATATTATGAAATAAGATAACAAAACTCTGAGGCAAAGATGCCAACATTTTTTCCAGTATCTGTCCAGTTAAAGCACCATTTAGTGAGCAAATCTAAAGTTGATGATGCTTTTCTCTTTGATAAAGGGACAGTGCAGGAGCTCTGGACGGTGACTTACCTTGTGGTCTCCAAAGAGCTGCCTACTAATAGAAATTAAAGTAGCCACCATGGCCCAACTGGTATCAAATCCATTTTCTTCTCTCCTATTACCTTACAGTGAACATGGTGAGGAAAGGTTCCTTGTCAAAACCCATTGTTCTAAGAGTCAGAAAATCCTGTGGGTTAGGTCCTTTTCTTCTTCAGGTCTCCTTGGCAAGAATCTGCATTGGCCAAGGCCCAGGGAACTCTAGCTAATAAATTATTATGTTGGAAGGACTGCTTACCCTGTAGCCATGCTAATTAGGTTCTTACCAGCAAATCAGGTCAGTTTATATTCTTGACTTTAATACAGGACAGGCATATGGGACCATGTGTTGCAGGGTTTTTTTTATTTGCATAATTAGGCAGAGTCATAGTTTGTAAGAAAACCCATCTCAAATTCTAAGTTTTTTCTAAGTCTCTCTGAGACAAAACTGGTAGGCCAGTAACTCCCTGTCATTGGCTCTGTATCTTGACAGTCCTAATTAGAAATTTTTTATGACTGATAGGACAGCTAACACCTAGGTAAGAATGTATGAGAATGACACAGATGTCCTTGGTATATATTCTTCACACCCCAACTAGTCTTTGAAAAAGTTCCATATGATTATTAATAACTCCAAGGCATATTACTTCCATCTTGAGAAACAGTGACTGAAAGAGATAAAGACAGAGGCATTGCAAAGTTATATATTGCAGGAGCATATTGAGTATAGTTCAAAAAAGAAAAAAATTCCACAAAAGTGTTTTACGGTGAAGGCTTTAGTTTTGGAATCATGAGGGGATCTAGTATTGCCAAGGACTTATGATGACAGAAGAGCTGCTTTAGTAATCAAACTATGTAAGAAGAAAGCCAGAAGGTTAAAGGCCCCTCTGTGAGATGAGTAAGTGTATAATGGTTTAAGTATGCCTGCTACTTGTCTCTAGTTATCTGCAGGTGTCAGCTGACTCTTAATAACCCCAATACATTAATTCAAAATGGTTTTTATCTTTCAAAAAGTATTGGATACAGCAACATGGTTTAACTAATCCCTGTCTGTGTAAGAAGAGCTATTTCTGTCTGAAGTCTTACTCTTAAAGGGAATTGCTCAGTTACAATGTGTGAGTCTCTCTCCATAAGTTATTATTGATATTTTTACTTTCTTATGTGTCATTGAATTAACTTTTTACAAGATTATAGACTAAATTTCCTAGATTTATGTTGCTGCCCATGTTTATCAGTGACTTGGGGTAAAAAATATGACCATTGCCAATAGTTTGCAGGCTATCTAAAAAGCTGGGGGAGTTAGTAATGGAATAGCAGGAGATACTGACAGACATCTACGTATCTGGGTGAGCTGTGTACAGACAAGTTATCTCATCTCTAATGCAATGAAACATAAACTCTTCAAAGGCAAGTAAAAGCAAGGCAAGCTTTCCACTGGGGTCCTCTATCCAGGCGCTCCAAATCCACGAAAACACTTCTCTGGCATTATGAATAAATACGTAAAAGAACAGCTTTCCATCTAATGTGAAACTTTACTCAAACATGTGAACAGAGGAATCTCATGTAGTCATAGTGAATCCATCTTGCTATGTGATATGGATTAAATTTTGTTGAAATACTTCTTTCTTTGGGTACCAGTAGAAAAGACAAGGATGTTGATAAATTAGAGAAGAGAATAATTAAAGGCTAAGTAAGAGATCACACAACAAAAAAAAACACTAGTTGTTTAACTCCTCAAAGTGCAAGTTAAGGAGTGATGTGGTCATTTTGGCTACTTGTAGAGGCAACAGAAATTCACTGGCAGAGGGCTCTGCTGAACAGTTGTAGCAAAGAGGCATCAGTAAAAAATGTCACGAAACTGACTCTGGACAAAGAGATCTGAACTAAAATGCATATTGTTTATTTTTTACTTTACTTTATTGTTTACTATGAAGGGAACAACCTGAAGAGGAATGTAATGATTCTTGAGATGAGTAATATATTTTGGGGTTTTGTACTTTTTAGTAAATACCTTTGCTCAAGCTTGATTTACCTACACCCTACACTATGTGTTGTATGAAGAATCTTCCTAGTGGTCCCTCTTATCAGTATAACTTCTGAATACACAATATATATCTATTTTGATATTCTGGACCTCATTCTTGCAATCTTCCATGTGGATAGTAGTGATCTTTGCCCTGTGCATGTTTAGAAATAGCAACAACTACATTTCCTGAGCAGTGCTTTGATTTCCAAAACTATTCAGGGTTTTTTTTGTTGGTTTTTTTTTCTTTTTTTTTTGCTTGTCAAGAGCTTGCTCAGAGGTACTCACTTGTCCTAAATCTGAATAAAAGAAAACTGAACATGTAAAAAAGCAGGTTTTCTTTGAATTATCAGGATTGATTTCCATTCTTCATATTTTGCACTAATCTGCATATGTACAAAATGAATGCAAATCACTTATAATTTGATAGCAGTTTACATCCCTGTATACCCCATATGTGACAAGAGATAGAGAATGTGAAGCAGCAGAAATTCAAGTGTTTGCTGCTGGGTCTAGATTGAACTCGAATTTATGAATAGATACAGAAGTGAAATAAATCTTCTAAAAATGGTTGACTCTGGAAAGAGAAAATGGTTCTTTTTGATTTTGAGTGGTTTGAAGTGGATAAAGCATGGATATGAATATATAGTATTTATTTAATCTGAAATTTGTTATCTGTTGCTCATCCAGAAAGATCTCAGTACAAGCAGATGGGACCCATTATGCACCACATTTGGTTTTTTGCAGTCTCAAATTCCCTCTTAGTTTTCTGGTTTGGCCCGGCAACACTGCTTTCCCATCACACAGCGTTCTGTTTTCTTTTAAGAACACAACAAGAAATCCATTAATCTTATTAGCAAGCAAAGAAAAAGGTAAGGAAAGAGGAAAACTGTGTTCTCTCTTTTCTTTGGTGTTACTGAAATGGAAGCTGGAGCTCTGATCTGCTCCTAGCATTGTTCTATATTGCCTATGTATGCACCTTAGAGTAACTCTATGCCTGCATGGAAGTTGAGATAAAAGCAGTGGGAATGGCTGTGAATAAGCATATGAACAGGTCTGGAAGCAGAGGAGGCTGCTGGCTTTTTAAAACTATTGTGTCTTGCTTGGAATTGCCCATTTATAGATTCCCTCAAACTGCAACCAATATAAGACAACTTAAAACCAAAATAATTTGATCCACCACTAAATTTCACTTACTTGGATATTTTCAAACACCTGTAAACCTGATTAATGTGGCATCTGGATGTAGAAAATCATAAATTGGTTTGGTTTGGAAGAGATTTAAAGACCATCTAGTTCCATTCTGCCTGCCATGGGCAGGGACACCTTCCACTACAGCAGGTTGTTCAGAGCTCCATCCAACCTGGCCTTGAACAGTTTCAGGGATGGGGCAGCCACAGCTTTTCTGGGCAACCTGTGCCAGTGCCTCACCATCCTCACAGTGAAGAATTTCTTCCTATTAGGTAAATTTAACCTACTCACTTTTAGCCTGAAGCCATTCCCACCTGTCCTGTCCTTGTCAAAAATCCCTCTCCAGCTCTATCGTAGCCCTTTGGGGTGCTGGAAAGTGCTATAAGGTATCCCTGGAGCCTTTTCTTCTCAAGGGTAAGCAATCCCAACTCTCTCAGAATAGGTGTTCCAGACCTTTGTGCTTCTTTTTCACCCTCCTTGTTCTTAATTGACATCACATTTTGCAGCCATTTACACCAGTGCAAGATAAATTCTACAAGAGATTACTTGGGCTAAGTCATTTCATAAAGTTCTGGATTACATGGAGTAAGACCCCTTTTTGTACATACAATTTTATAAAAAAGCAAGCTAAATGAGAAGATAGTTTGTGGATTGTGGCATCTGTTTGTGCCTTGGTGATTTTGGCACATGGTTTTTCATAGCTTAAGGTCAAAGAAGAAGAAAAGCAAATCCCAAAAGTCTGCACTATAAAGAAAGAAATATTCCTGCCCAATTTGTATTTCCAGGTGTTCTCATTTCAGTCATCTCAATTAAAGCAGAGAGCGGTGATATCTTGTCTGCTGTCAGCAGATGGGAGGAAGTGGGACAAGGATTTCAGCTTTATAGGAATGGACGAGCTTTTTGAGAATGGGGATGGCAAACTCAGCATTATGGGACCACATTATTTGGCTTCCAGAAAACTTGTTGGGCTCTACAAAGTTTAGCAGACCATAGGTTCATGAGCATGAGTACACGTAATGGTAACTTGTAAATGCAACAGTATTCAAGGCTTTATTCCTTTTAAACAAAAAAATTAGTGTTTTGTTTGGCAAATGATAGCTTTTATTGCAGCTTAAAACCCCCGATAGCTGATTATTGAACCAAAAATTATGACATCATAAAAAGCCTACTCCTTGCACAAAGTCTTGCTTATCACAATTCAGGCTTTGACACGGGGCCAACTTTATGTACTTCCTCACATTCTTTTAGTTTTTCTTCATTGCATTCCTGTTTTAACAGGTAATTCTCAAAGCAGTTAAGAAAGTGGAGAATTAATGAAGAATGATACAAAAATTTCCTCCTTTTCTAAGGGACCTTCCCAAACTGGGACCTGAAATGCCTAATACATTGATTTCAGAAACACCCTTTTTTTAATAACAGAGGTCCACTAGCAATTTTATAAGGGATAACTAATCTAGAAAGCAATTGTTTCTCTACAATTAAAGAGATGTATTAGCCATATATGTCATTGCTTTTATCTTTGTCATTTTCTATTGTCCTGTGAATTGATTCTTCCACATGAAAATTATCCTATCCTCCGTGTGTAAAATTTCCCATGAGTAAAACTGATAGTAAAGGTTGCTACACAACATATTACCCAAAGCTGAGGTAGTTATTCTAACTGTCTTTTTTTATTTAATGTTATATATCTATTTATCTTTACCCCTGGGATGGGTTTTCATTCCCATTAGTGTAATGGCAATGGCACTGGCATCATTGGAATGATATGTTCATCATCACTGGTTTTATCGAGTGGTGAATCCCTATACCCTGGAAATTTGGTTTTGATCCATAGATTCATCCATGTTAAACAATGCAATATAGTGTCTCCCACAGTTATTTATGAGTCTGCTACAGCAAATGAGAAACAGGCTTCAGATTATAGGTGCTCTTTTCATTTCTCCAAGATGATTGAAAAGAGTTTCATCAGGCACATGTTATCAAGTTACTGACCAGCGCTGTTCACTGAAGTCTCTTCACTGAAGTCTCTGTCCCTTGTTTATAGGCAGATTTGTGAGAAACAGAATTCCTTTGTAGAGTGGTCCTGCCTCATAGAAATAGAAGACCATCTAGTGCACCTGGTATTTACGTTTGGTTAAAGGGAGTCCTTTCATTAGCTCCAAATTTGTACTATAATGACTACAAGGGTTAAGGTAAGAAATGTTTTGCTATATGTGGTAGGTCTGTAGGACCCACTTTAACAGGAGAAGTAATTTTATCTATCAAGCTGTTGTGTGTTGACTTCAGACAGCAGCTAACAGCCCCCCCCCCAGATATTAACTCACTCCCTCACAGTGGGATGGGAAGAGAATCTGAGGGGTAAAAGTGAGAAAACTCACAGGGTTGAGATAAAGAAAGTTTAATAGGTAAAGAAAAAGTTGTGTACACAAGCGAAGCAAGTCAAGGAATTCATTCACCACTTCCCATGGGCTGGCAGGTGTCCAGCCACATGTGGGAGAGCAGGGCTCCATCATGTTTAGTGGTGACTTGGAAAGACAAATGTCATCACTCTAAACATCCCTCCCTTTTTCTGCTCCCAGTTTTATTTCTAAGCACAACATCATAAGGTCTGGGATACCCCTTGAGTCTGGGTCGGCTGTCCTGACCCAACTCCTTGTGCACTCCAATCTCCTTATTGGTGGGTTGGGGTGAGGAGCAGAAAAATCTTTGACTCTGTGTAAGCCCTGCTCAGCAATAACTAAGCACTATATATCAACACTGTAGCAACACTGTTCTAATAACAAATTGGAAACAAACTGTTTTGAAGAAAACTAATTCTAGTCCAGCAAAAAGTGTGCAAACTCCAAGATGAAATAAGAAGAAAAGGAAATGGAGGCTGGTGGAGGCTGTCTGAAAAGCTGCACGTTAAGTGGTTTGGACCATGACATCTTCCATGCTTCTGAAAATGTCATTGACTTCAGAAGAATAATCTGATTTAATCCCACTAACAAATTCTGTTGCTATCTCAAACAGTGTGTTTGTTGGGATATCTGGTACTTATTTGGTAGTTCATAGCATAGAGCAGCACAGTCCTGGAGTCCATGATATTGTAAAGTTACCAAACCAGTTTTTTACCTTGGAAATAGGAACTAAATTCTGTTATTATTGTATGTTTAGTCCAGGGGCAACACTGAAATTAACAGTTTTTCACCTAGTTTGTGCCACAAAGAGTAGTCCAAAAACACTTGTCGTATTCAACTCACATCCAAAATCTCTCAAATACAATATTGGATCCTCAAAGAAAAGTGTTTTTACCCTTCTTAAGGATCACACTGCACATCAGAGAACTACAAGCAGGAGCCCCTGATGTAGAAGCTCGTGCAATATATGTGTGTTTGTGTCACATCAACAGCGGAAGGTCACATTTAATTTTCTCCCAGAAGACCACCTTCTGAGCTGACACATGGAGATAAAGATACTACTCATTATAGCAGTTGTGATTTTTCTACCCAAATAGCTTCTGTGGGATGGAGATCAGCCTCCAGTCCCCTGAGTACAAACCAATCTATACAGCAGCCCCTCAGTTTGCTGAGCCAGCAGAGCAGCTCCTGTTTGCTGCCTAATTTCAGATAAGAGTTAAACATAAATAATAATAATACCAAAAAGTCTGATTATCTCACAAAAAAAGGCTTAAGTGCTGCATATAAACTTAGGGAGGAAAAATCGCTATAAAAAGACAAAGTGGAAAAAAAAAAACAACCAACAAAACCAATACCAGATAAAACTCCAAACTGAGTATTAGTTCCCTGGTACTAAAGTATCCAGAATTAAGTTCTCTTTCCATCTAAATTAAAGTTGCAAAATACAAACCAGGGCATTTTGAAAATATGTGGGATGATATTGTCTTTTTAGTTATACTCTGTATTTCTATCTGAAGGACAGATCCTGAAGTGGTAGATCCTTGATTATCTTCTGAAAGAAATTATATATTTTTATACCAATTGAGGATCTCATCTCATTAGAAAACTCCTGATTTTCCTAAATGAGTCGTGCAATTGTCTCATGGTTTGTCATTAGGACTTCCCCAATGTCTGCTCATTAAGGGCACTTTCCCTTTGTCTGCAGGCTTGGCAATAAATAATTACCTATCAGACTCCCAGCATGAATTCTGTAAGGGTTTTGAAAGGGGAATATAGGTAGGAAGAAGAGAAAGGGAGTAATTAAATGGGATTATTGTGGAAAAGATAGCAGATAGAGAAAAATAGGAATGAGAACCAAAGAAAAGAAGATAGGACAGATGCTTCCATAATCAGGAAAAAAATCAGGAGAACTCCAGGATGGGAATAACATTTCCTTTATAAGCAGCAGAATCTGGGGGAGAAGGGTTAAGAAGATGGAGAGTGAAAGAGGAGGAGAAGAGACAGATTCCTGGAGGCAGTGAGGAAAACATGTACCACACAAGGAAAGTGACAAAAAAACAGCTGAGGAGAAAGATAGGGATCCAAAATCAGTGGGGATGGACTGAAGATTGCTCTTCTAAAAAAGTTGGTGTATTCTTGTCTCTGTTTCCTTTCAAACTGAACTGCTTTCATTTGTTTGCTTATTTTATTTTGAAACGTTTTTTCGAGGTACGCTTTTATTTGAGTAATATGTATGCTGTGCTTGTGATAGCAATCACGTGCTTTGAATTTGCACATTTAGTATGAATAGTTCTGTGTCTACTTGCTTTTTTCTATATGCACATTTGAAAAATAGAGTTTAAAATGATAAATTCAATAGATTTGCACTTAGGAAACGTCAGGAAATGAAAACACAGTAATGCAGAATAATTCTGCTTTAATCTGTTCTCTGTAGTCTGACATCCCATGGTCTGGGATTAAAAATCATGTTCATGGTATGTGTGATTAAACAAGAAGCAGTGAAGCCTGGAAAATAAAGAAAACCAAAGGAAGAAAGACTTAATTTTTGTGTGTGTGTCTGTGTGTGTGTGTGTCTGTGTGTGTGTGTGTTTGTGAAAGTCCACAGCAATGGGGAGAGAAGAATTTTTCAAACCAGGATGGGTCTCAGAGTGTTTTCAGCTCTTGAAAACACAAGGACTGAGAACAAGAACATTAGTTCAAGAGATAAGAAGATTGGAAAGTGAGAAAGATCAAATCAAAACCACCTTGAGTTTATCTCCGGAGATCGTGGAGAGAAGAGATCCTTGTCTAAAAGACAGAAACAGTATTACTAAGCATGGAGAAAACAACCAGCAGAAAATCATCTTTATGGTTTTTAATTTTCCAAGATAGAGCAAATATGTGTTGTCTTCCCATGGCAAAAGAGCAATTGAAATGTATTATCTCCATTTTAATAGCTTATGGTAGCAATTCCTTGATTCTGAACATTGATGATATAACATTTAGGAAAAAAACAAGTATAGTGAGTCCAAGAAGGGTGAGAACACACATTTTCATTGTGATTAATATCCTGCTGTTGCTTACATATGGTCCATGTTGAGTGAATGGACAAAGGTACTCAGCCTTTGCAAACGTAGCCTTAATTAGGTGGTTGGAAGGTCCAATTCACCTGGGACCTTTTTTTTTTTCCTGATTGAACTTTCTTATAAAGTCAAGGGATAATACTAGTAGTGTCATGTATTCATGACACTATTCAGTCATAACTAAATTTTGCCTCTGTTTTTTAACAAGAAAGAAAACAGAGGAACTCAAAGCAGAAAGGAATGGGTGTCTCCACTGGCTTACATTTTAATGGTTATAATGTCTTATTTCTGTGAATCAAAGGAAGGTAATCCTTATTGGTATATGCTGCCCACAGAATATCTGAAGTCTGTCTGTTGCTCCTGTTTAGCTCTCTTCACAGAAGGAACCCCATAAGGAAAGATGCTAAAAGCCATGGGGTAGGTACTGGGGCAGGGTGGCAATACTTGACAGTGTCACCAGCCTGTTTGAAAGAAAAATGTATCATCTGCATGTCTGCAGGGGACAGATGGGATTAAACTGTGTCTGGCCTGTGTGCACCTCATGTTTATCATAAATCCCAATGCTTCCCTTCATCACTGAGCTCTGCTAACCCCACAGACCTGTGCTTAAGGGTCTCATTGTATCTCTTTTTCTCATCTTTCTTTCCAAGCTCTGTATCCAAACGCATGGGGAGGACACCCATCACTTACTTCTTTTCTTTTCTCTCTCTTGTATGTTAAAAAATGAGGGCTAAGAAAAGAACTTAAAAAGGAGGGGAAAAGGAATATATAACTTCAATTAAATCCATGGTGAAAATGAAATCACACATCACAAGTGTGATTCATTTAGACATATTTTGCTCTGTCTTGATACCCCTGTTTTCTCATTTATAGGCAGAAAAAATATTCCTTACAGTTCTCAGTACCTTTCAAACAGTAAGATGGTAAATATTGCTTTTCCTTGTTAGCTAGTGTGTCTTCTATAAGGCTTCTTGCTTGACTAATTTTGGTAAAATGAAAAAACAACTCAGAATGTCCTTTTTTAGGAACAAGGATACTTTTCTTAAACTTTGTACCATGCTCTTATCTTATGTTTTTGCACAACAGAGGACAGAATGCAGTTTTACCCACCACTCTTCAAAAAAAAAAAAAAAACACCAAAAAAACCCAAACAGAATATTAATAACGAAATAATAAATTTATATAATTTTTAAAAAATACATTAAAATTAATAATAAAATTAAAAAAGCAAGATTTAACTCTTTCAGCCATTGATGTCAGACTTTGAGCAACCTAGTAGTCTGATTCTGTCTTCTGCAGGGCATCTCCGCAGCACAGTGATGCAAAATAAATTCCTTGCCTAAAGAATTTGAGGTCACCAGAGAAAAAGCACCATGTGAATGTGTCATATTGTGAGATAGGAGAATAATCATGAATAACGAAAATAGCTAAAATAAATCAGTTGGGAAAAATAATACCTTGGGCAGTTAGACCAGCAAAAAAAATAACTCCAATGATCGTGCATCTTTCATCTTGAGTGATGGAAATTTATAAAGACTCATTGAAATATAAAACACTCATCCCATGGCTTCTTTTGTTTGGAGAACAATGACTTTTGTGTGCAATTAAAGGCAGAGGCCTGGAAATTTTGTATTGTGTTTTCTTGGGCATGGAGTTTTTTGTTTCTAGTATACCTCCCCCTGCTTAATGAATTATTCTTTAAAAATATTGCAAAAGTGCCTTTTTCACTTTTGATTTTAGGTATTCACTAAAAATTGCTAATATTACCTCCCTTCTAATCATATGTATTACAAGGAAAAGGCTGAAAAAAGGTTGAAACATGATATAAAATGTGCTAATTTGATAATGAGCAGCAATGCGCAGTATGTCTTCAGTGCATTTTCCTCATATAATTCCTCTTGATCCCTTGGAAAATCAAGTGCCAAATGAAGCAGCTGAGTTAATTTTAATTCCCCTCTCTCCATTTCTTGTGAAGTTTTTCTTTTGGTCTTCTCAGAAATTTTTTGTGGCTGGTTTTATTCTATAACAGCAAATGTTTCCTAGTGTCAGGTGTGGATCAGAACAGCAGTAGTGACTGCATGCACTGTCCAGCTCATCACAAGAAATTTTGGGCCCTGGAGCTTTCAGTGGTGTTTGAGCAAATCATGTAGAGTATGTACCCCAGGAGGCAACACTTCTACTTTATTCAACTTCACAAGTACAAGATGAAAGTGGCTGTCAAATGGGGTACTGAAATTCAGTGTCTCCAGCAAATCACCCCTGTGTATCTTAGAAGGAGAGAATACTCTGTCCTGCTTTTTCTGTCACTACCTGGCTTCCGGCAATCTGTCAGCACTATCCACATTTGGGCAAAATTTGGAGTCTGTAGGATAGCTAAAACTCTACAGTAACCAGTTGCAATGAAGTGTAAGTGGAGGCAATCACAGGAATTTTTTTTCCACTGCATTTAAGACTCTATGTTCCTTTCCAGATTGCTTGGATCCCTAGAAATTACTAGCATAGAAGAGTCTCCCAAAAAGCAGATGGTCTCAAGGCCCTATCTTGTGGAGAGATCTGGAAATAAAAGTTGTCCAAAATATAATGGATATAAGCCTAAATGTGCTAAGTTCTTCACAGAGCATCTTCTGTCTTAGTATGAGAGTTACTTGGTCATTGTACAAATATCACCTATGACTTCTTGTCCCTGAGTACGCAGTGGCAATTACTTCTACCATCACTTGGGAACATGACCTTTAATTCAGTGGAAAAGCATGTCCCTTAGACCAGACTCTTCATCACATCATCCTGTAAAGCCACGCAGATAAAATCTTACAGACTGGTGGTAGGAATGTGAATGCCACACTATTACCTGTGGTCCCATGTGCTCATAATACATTATTGGGAGTTTGTCAGTGAATGTGTGGGAATCTTTTTCGCATGTATAACAGCACCCTTATTTTCTCTGGAAAAAATACTTGATTTCATGTAACACTACACAAAATTTAGAATTACTTGGAAAGGCAATAAGTTCTCCATTTTTAGAATTACAGAAGTATGACACTGTAATTCCTCATCCAAGAATATGCCACAAAATCATCATCAGGGCATTGCAGATCTTGGAAAGATCAAATCAGCTGCACAGAACTCGGGCATGTGAACTTATAGATGTTTTATTCAAGCCTGTCAATGGGTTCCTTTAAAAGTTGTCTAGCTCTCTCTGTGAGGGCAATCTTTCTAATACACATATTGTAACTGACAAATGGCAAATAAAAGAAGGGCCAGGATGGAAAAGGATTCATGGTAAGGTCTGAGGGGTTGGCAGCAAAGAGTGGGAAGTACCATCTTTTGTTCCCAATTACACTTCTTAGTTGTGTAGCAAAGGAACTGTAATGAAAAGTCTTGCAAAACAGGCTTGGCATCAAATTTAATGACTGTGTTTCAGTTCCAAGGAATGAAACTTCAGGACATCCCTAAACCATTGAACACACATAACAGCCAATGCAAAAGAAAGTATCATAGCAATGTTATTTTGCACATTTGGTGATGTATGTGAGCTGTATTTTCTTTCTAAATGTCAAACATACTACAATTTGTTAAAATCTTGGCCTCAGCAGAATCAGACCAAAGCTCCCTTTACCTTCAGGATTGCCTATGTCTTTCAAGAAGCAGCAAACTTGATGAGGAGTTCATTCAAACACTGAAAAAGCAATCAGAATGTGCCCCAGTGCAAACTGAAAACCAATTTCTGTCTGTTACAAAAAAAAAAAAAAAAAAAGGAAAAAAAGAAGTTTACACCTCTAGTAACTACGACATCCACTAAAGCAAGTACTGGCCAAACTTTGTTACAACCCATCCAAATATTTCAGCTTCATCATCTGGTTCATCCTATTATCCACTTCTCATAAAAAGAAGACTAATGATAGGCCTGAAGACACAAGAGCCAATGTGCTTCAATGTAATGTATATACTAAGATAAGAAGGATGGCAACAAAAAAGTTTCATCTGCATTATCTATTCCCATTAAAACAGATGTGTAAAGTATGCTAACTTGGGTCAAAACCAAATATAAACCTAAATTAGTTGTGTAGGGTAGAAAGCAAAGCACTGAGTGACATTCTGCAAAATCTATCCTTCCATGGTTATTCAAAAGGTAGAAGCAAAGGGAAAACACGGTCTGACCTAGCCTACCTTTCACCTTACACTTTATTCTTTACTCTAGCTTGTTTCTTTTTTGCATCTTTTCCAAAGTTTCTTTTCCAAAGTTTCATTTTAAATGCCAATTATATTGGTCTGTGTCTAGATTGCCCTATATTTTAGTAACTACAGCCTTTCACTATGCTTTTTAGCTCTTATGTCTCCCAGATTGCTTTATCTAAAACATTGCTGCAGAAGATTTCCTATAATTAGAGGATCATGTAGGTTGGAAGGGACCTCAGAAGGCCTCCAGCCCTTGCTCCTGCTCACAGCTGGGTCAACATTGAACTGAGAACAGATTATTTAGGGATTCCTACACTTGGGCCTCCAAAATCTCAAAGGATTGAGGTTCCACAATTTACTTGGGTTTAAATATTTCATTCTGGATTTTTTCCCCTTTAATCCAGATGGATTGTTCCCTGTCATGCATCATAACTTGGCTCTGCCTTCTCAAAAAACTTGCTCAGAAATGTTGTAAGGCAGCTATGAATCCCCTGCTGAGTATCCTGGCTGAACAAACCCAGCTCTCCCAGCCTTTTCTTGTACATCATGTGCTCCAACCTCCTCCAACCTCCTGATCACCTTGGTGGCCTATGTTGGACTCCCTGAAGTTTGTCAACAGCCTTCTTTTGTTGGGGGCCCAGCTGGATGCAGTACTCCAGATGTAGCTGAGAAATGGGAAAAAAGTACTTCTCCTGAAATACTATTTTTCCCCTTATTCCAAAAACTTTCTTTTCCCTGGCTTCAAATCTGGTTGGGTTTTTTTGGTGTTTTGGGGTTTGGTAGTTTTGGGGTTTTATATTTTTTGGTTTTTTAAGAAGATTGCTCCCCAAACAATGTAGTAGACATTTTCCCTACAATGCATGATTACTACTATTTACTTTATTTACTTTTTACATTTACTTTCTCTAATTTCTCTTGCCATTATTTTTCTTCCCTTTCAGATTTTGTATTTTCTTCCACTCTTTGTCAGAGATTTTATTCTGAGTTTTGGATGCATTAGTATTAGTACTAGCATTAGTACTAGCATTAGTACTAGCATTAGTACTAGCATTAGTACTAGCATTAGTACTAGCATTAGTATTAGTATTAGTATTAGTATTAGTATTAGTATTAGTATTAGTA